>JACTAS010000112.1:0-69067 GCA_014884825.1 Fusarium sp. 190-020-2 | reverse complement strand
TTATCTCTTATTTCCTTATATTTCAGAAAATCTCCACTCTTCTATCTTATAAGCTAGATCTTAGTTAGAAAAAAACACCAGGGCAAAGATAGCTTAGATAGTTAATACTAACCCTATCCTAACCCTAGGAAACTAGCCTACGGGCTGACCTAGCAGTTACCTTGGGAACAAGCCGGTATTTCTATGATATCCAAATTGTTGCTATTTCCAAGGATTCTGCAAGGGAGGACCCTTATAGCACCCTTACAGAGGCTGCAGAGGAAAAACGCCGGAAATATAGGTCTTTAGGGGCCTTTTTTCAGCCTATTATTATCTCTGCAGGTAGCCTTATAGACTTAGAGACTGCCAAGACCTATAAGAAGCTCCAGGAGCTTGTAGGCCCTCTAGCAGCTGCCCAGCTTAATGCCACAATAGGCCTGACCTTAACTAGAATAAGGGCTATCTCAGCAGCTTCTATAGCTAAAGAGATCCCTACAGGCCTAGCTAGGTCAGCCTGGAATACCTCTAGAAGGTCTCCCTAGACCCCTTATTAGGCTATTTAGCCTTATATCTCTCTCTTCTAGCTTTTCTAGCTATATCTCTTTTTTTAGCTTTTTAGCTATATCTCTTTTTAGCTTTTTTAGCTATATCTCCCTTTTAGCTATATTTCTCTTTTAGCTATATCTCTCTTTTAGCTATATCTCTTTCCTAGCTTTTAGGCTATATCTCTTACCTGCCTTTCCTTTCCTTATACTTATCTCTTATTTCCTTATATCTTAGAAAAATCTCTACTCTTCTATCTTATTAGCTAGATTTTAGCTAGAGAAAAACACTAGGGCAAAGATAGCTTAGATAGTTAATACTAACCCTATCCTAACCCTGCTACGCACACCTCTCACGTCAGCGGTTAGCAGTTACTCTCTCTTCTTTAACTACCCCTTGCTCCGCACAACCCTTACTTCAGAGGTTAGCTTTTACTTCTCTTACCCTACCCACTTTACTATCTTCTTTTATCTACCTATAAGTCTACCCCAGTCTGTCTGACTTGGCACTGTATTATACTGTGCCTGCCCTAGTTACCTCCTTTCTTTAACCCTATACCTTATATAGGCTTCCTTAACTTACTAACCCTAACTTAATAGCGTTAAGGTTATCTATAAAACTTCCTTCCTTCCTTTCTTTTTTACCTTCTTCCCTCTTAAATTTCTAGTTTAAAGAAAAAATCTAACTTCTAAGCTATAGTTAGCCTAATGCCTTTTTCCGGATTAGGTATTATACCACTAGGCTAAATAACCCCTTATTATATATAATTAGACTTTTTTATATATTAATTAACAAAGCCTACTTATTATAACGAAATAAATTTATAAAAATAAGAAAATAAAAGCAATAAGAAACCTTATTATAAATACTTAAAAAGGTAAGGCAGGCTTACCCTAGATATATACTAAATCCTAAGGGGGGCTTAAACTGCAAGGAATTAGTAGCGTATGGATACCCAAACCTGGGGGTAGGTATTAGCACTATAATAAGGAAGCTAGCACTGGATAGTTATCCAAGCTATAGGTTAATATAATAACTATAAGGAGAGAGCTATTAGCATATAGATATCTAAACTTTCTTTTTACTAAAGTCCTTTAACCCTCTCTTAATTATAACTTAGCCTATATTTATATATAATAAATCCATTTACTACCTACCCTATACCTATCCTATACTTTCAACTGCCTTTAATCCCCCCCTTTACTATCCCTCCACGTTAATCTATCTTTCATTCACCTAACAACCTATCTCTCCTCTAACTAACTTGCTTACCCTACTACTACTACTGCGCCTCTGCCCATTCCCCAGTTACGCTATTATAATACCTCTAATACTCTACACTCCAAACCCACGGTAACTCGCCTGATGTAGACTCCTGTCCACTACCCCCTGCTATCTAGTACCCTACTTTCTAGCTAGAATACGCAACCCCTTGGCTGCTCGAGCTCGATGCTGTATTACCTGCTGCTACCCCGTACATACCTGCCGCTATCCCGTATAAAACTCCGTCTAACTCTCCTTCACATAGGCTTATATTTCTATTAGGCCCTTTCTTTTCTATTACACTTTCTCCCTTTACTATTACATTATTATAGGCTCCTTCTCCCACTCTGTGTCCCTTTAGGTAGATATGGCATTTTCTCCTTCTATATCTTCTTCCACTAACCTCCGCCGTAATATAATTACTATCAGCTAATGTTAAATTTATCTTACTATCTATCGTGAAATTATGCGGCATAGACCTAAAAGTAGTAAATATATATTAGAACTATATCCTTTCTTTAACTTTTCTCTCCCTTCTTTTTATATATACCTAATTATTACCTATAAAGACCCTAACCGGTAGGCAAGTAAAAAGCTAAAGTGTTTGCTTATACTCTTAAGTGTTTTCACTAGTATGCTAAGTATACCGGCATCTGGCCCTAGTTTTGCAATAGCTAAAGGCTGCTAACAAACCCGAATACCACTAATATTGCCTTTATATATACCAGGCCTATAGTTATAGGTATATAGTAATGATATAATATTAGTAGGTTTAGATAGGGGGTATTGCTTAGTTTGCTATTTTGGTACCTAAATGCTAGTATTTATTATTTGTTATTAAAGGGATATAAAAGGTAGGCTAGTAGATAGGGATAAAAGAGGATAATAAGGCTATATTTATATTATATAAGTAAGAGAATATATAGAAAAAGTACTAGATAAATAATAGTTAAATGCTTTTAGGATAATAGTGTTTTATTCTTTTATAGAAATAAGCAATATAAGATAAGCTATTTTCCTGTTTTTATATTTCTAGTATGGCATTAGCTAAAAGCCTTATTACTTTATTTTTAGGAACATAGCCGCCGTTATATAGCCGCTTGCCTTAGTTACTACTACGCGAGACTTAGTATTATGTGGGAGGTCTCCCCTATATAGAATGGCGCTTATATAATTCTACCATACTGCGCCTATGTCTACTTTTACCTTTACAAGAGATGCGGGCTAACAGCACTAGGCTAACTAACCTAACCTAGACCGCCCGGCCATATCTGCCTACAACTAACTATAAGAGAAGGAGGGGTCAAGCTTAAAGTGGAGAAAATCAATCTTGTATCTATTCTTAGAATATTCAACCTCCCCTTTTACATCCTCTTTACTGAATTTTATTAGCAAACCTGGCTAACTGGCAAAGTCTTTCTTCTAGAGTTTGCTTCTACATAACATATATAACACTTTATCTACTACTCTTTTGCAATTAAACTATTGCCCCCTTCCTTCCCTCCTTTTTCTGCCTAAATCAAGCATTATTTAATTGGTTTCTAGAATATTTCCTGGTGAATTCTAGCATTATTCCGCATTAGTAGCATAATGGCCACTGGAAGCGATAATGCAGATTGCGCCTCTATCTGGGGCGACTTTGTTGACTCGGATAACGAGGGCGAGGTTAAGGATGCATGCGAGCCGATTAAGCAATATAAGGAGGGGCTCTATTATCCAGTCTGTATTAGAGAAGTCCTTATAAGCAGGTATCGTGTTAAGCATAAGCTAGGCCACGGCGGCTTCTTAACCATCTAGATGGCGCATAACATGCTTAGCAACAACAACGTTACTCTCAAGATTATATTACCTAGGCCTTCTGGCGAGCGAGAGTATACTGCGCAGAATATAATCGCCAGTGCCGTCCAGGACACCTCCCGCCTCTTAATATACCAGGAGACTTTTCTACTGCCTGGCGCCCCTTAGATATATTATAGAGTCCTGGTCTTCCCTTTACTAGGCCCTAGCCTGCAGATATATGCCTCTTCTATATCTATTGCCACTTAGAGGTTATCTGCCAAGCAACTACTATAAGCCATTAAGGCGCTGTATAATGCTAGAGTTATATACCGAGGTATGCTGCTATATAACTCTAGTCTATTAATTATAAGACGCTAACTATATAATGCAGATATTAACAGTGCTAATGTCTTATATGGACTTACTTCTTTTAAGAATGGCATTACTATAGTGACTAAATATAAATATCTTAGGCGCCCCCGGAAGATGCCTATACCTATATCCCGACCTTTGTGGAAAGACGGTTAGCTAGTTATGCCTATAGTCCTATATAATACCTTAATGCAGGGGACTATAACTCTCGCTGACTTTGGCCTGGCCGTTAAGTCTGGTACCTCAGTAGAGTGCAAAGTCCAGTTGCCTGCCATCTACTGCGCCCTAGAACGCATCTATAATATAGACCTGAGCTTTGCCTCGGATATATAGAGCTATATATGCATTTTTGCCGAGCTCTGCTTAGGCTTTCCTCTATTCTATAGCTTAGCATACTCTTTAGCCGTAGACTTTATAGTTAAAAGCTTGGGGCCTCTTCCTTTATCCTGGAAGGGCTCTTATAAGGGCGGCAGGTAATATAACAAGTTATGGTATAACTAGGATAGGCGGCCAGATCCTTATTATGCTTTGGAAGCAAAGATTAAGCGTGCACTATATGATATTAGCCCTGTTAAGCAACAGCTCATACTCTCTATTTTGCAGAGGGGTCTATTATATTTGCTTGAGGACCGCTTTAGTGCTGGGCAACTTCTGGAAGATATATCTTTTAAGGAGCTAATAGCTATATATAGACTCTAGAACTATATAGCTGCTATTAGTTAAAACATATAGTTATCAATATAGATTACTAGTCTTATAATGTAATAAAATAAATTCTTTCTTTATCTTTAACTATAGCAGACTTAGTTTAGCAGAGCTTAAGGGCAGGCATATAATAAGGATGCTATAGTCTGTAAGGGGCAGGGTATAGGCTTAAGTTTTGCCTAGGAAAAAGTGGAATAACTGGTTTAATAGAACTGAATTGGCCTTGCCTATATATAGTTAGCTATTAGGTAAGTATTAGGTAAGTATAGGTAACTCTGCCTTGTCTACTTTATACTATTAGTTTGCCATTTAGATATTAGTTATTAGTTTGGTAATCCCTGCTATAAACCTTTAGTAGGTTAACGTTCCCAAACTTTCGCCAACGGCCTAGCTAATAAAAACGCTCCTTTAAAGCCTAGATCTACCACACATCTAAACCAATAACCTTTTATAACCGCCTGCATACCTCTATTAGCCTAGCCTAGATATACTATTTAGGTTAAAAGCAAGTATAGTACTAATAGCTAAAGTCGGAGGTTACTTGCTTAGGCAGTTAAGGGCAAAGGATTAGCAGTAGGACTAATGGCTTTATTTTAATTCGAAAAGTCAGAGCTAATAAAGCGCTAATACCCAATTAAATGCCTTATTTCTAAGGTTAGAATTACTAAAGGCCTTTCTACTAGCCTGGCGAGGTATATCTAATAGCTTACTGATATGGCCCGTTTCTTTTTTAGCCACTGGCCTGGGCTTACTAGGCTGCATAACTGCACTATTAGGTAGATAGCATTATATTAGGCTACTCTCTTATATCCTGGCCTAACGCGTTAAGCAGGCCAATATTATTATGTAACCGCCTATCTAATATATAGGGAAAGCCTTAGGTCATAATGCTAGAGTGCGTTTAGGGTAGGATCCATAATGCGGCAAGGCCAGTCCTTTGCTGCTGGCATCGCTTTATAAGGGCTGAATGTTTTAACTAAATAGAGCTTTAGTAAATATAAAGAGAGTCTAAACTAGAAGTAACAGGAGGGCGGCTATAAGGCTAAACGCTTTAATAATCCCTATATTACTACTGGTTAGAGTCAGCATGCTTAGACAAAAGTATATACTTCTAGCTAGACTAACATAGAGGATTCGAGGCAAGACGGTAATATACTTATGCAGTTATATATGGTTATAATAGTGCTAAGCGCCTTTAGTAAGAAGACAGTCTGTTACTTCTAGTAATATAGATAGCAGATTGAAGCCCAAGACGTAAAGGTTATTTAAAAAGCCCTAATAACAGGAGAAACATTACTTATATATCTATATAGTCTAATATTTATTTACTACTCTTGCTTAGCCATAAAAGAAAAACAAAAATACTTATTCCTTAGTTATTACTAGTTAACTTACTGCCCTATATACCTTAACCCTAATACCTTTCTATATTATTAATATCTATATAGTCTATTCTTACTCTAATACATAAGTCTGGCAAATACATACAGTGTAGAGAATCAACTAACCCTATAACCTAAGAGCTCAGGATTGTAAAATTACTAGTCATCTCTATCTTCCCTGTTATAGGCCTAGTTTTCTACAGTAAGTGTTTTGCTTATTTAATACTTGTTATAATATGTATTAATTTAATATAGCACTTTCCTTAATAGGATGTATATCTAATAGCCCTGGGTTACCTAATATATTCCTAGTGGCAATTAACAGCTCAGGTATAGCAAAACTTCAAATTGGATATTTTAGTAAGCTTTCTCTATTAATGCCTGATATTCCTATAGATTGTTCTGTTAGAAAGTCTAAGGCTAATATATATAGGAGTATGTATATCTGGAAATAATAGCCACAATTACGTAGCTACTCCTTACTCAACGACTCCTCAGTCACTCAGTGCCGCCTTGACCTCCTAGTTAGGTCGGGGGGGCAAGGGATCTCCGGTTCCTAGTCTGCATACTCTCGAGACTGCCTTTTAGCTGCAACGAAGTATCTTTTTCTATTTGCAGGCCTTTACTAAGGTGCTCTTTATTATTAGTATCCTTCTTTTTATTACTTATATCTGTATTTAGATAAGCAAGAGGAGAACACAGAGTTGGCGCTTGATTAAGCAGGGCTAGTTAGAGAAGGCCCTTACAACATCAGTCGCCATTTCTATTATCAGTGCAGCATCTACCACTCAGATAGGAAATACACTCTAATTCGTCATAAAGAAGTCAGGCGCCATTTCGCTACATATTAAGGTCAGAAATATACTGCAGGTGCTTAAGTGGCTTGCATTTGCATTCTCTATGATATTTTATATAGTTATAATAAAGCGAGTTGCTAGGGGGAGAAACGAAGGGCTGCCTGGTGGCAAAAAGCTTACAAGCTTTCCTATACCGCCTCCGCCACCGCCCCGAGGACTATAACCTCCCCCCCCTCCCCCACTACCTCCTCCTCTACCTCCTCGATAATAATATAGCTTTACTATATAGCTACCAAGATAAAACAAGATAATATAATATTAATATACCAGATTGCAGATACATAGCTAGCTACTCCATTATTCTATTAAAAACCAGACATATCTATAGTATCTCTATATTGCCCTATAGGTAAACTAGAGTTTATTAGTTGCCCTATATTATACTAGCGTCCTTTCATTTCTTACTAAAATAAGTTTGTCGGTTGCTAAATAATATAAGAGATACTGTTAAAAGGGTTAAGGTTATTATTAACTACCTATTAGATTATAATTTCCTTGCCTTACTGCTTTATTATTTTATTAAAAACTTAATATATTTATAACGCTTCTATTCCTCCCCAAATTACCCTCCTGCCCATCTATCTCTATACCTATTCCCTTCTTTCCTTATCTATCTACCTATCCTAATAGCAAAACCTAAGCTAGTTATATAGCCCTTTACTATTACTTAGTAACTATATCTATACCTAGGCAATAATAGATATTATAACCCCCTTATACTGACACTTATTATTTATAACTCTTTTCTAGCCACCCTCCTCCCTGTTCTCTTCCTAACTATTACATAATTCCTGCAGCATAAAACACCCTAGGCAGCAACTAAACTTCTCCACTACCTTACTTCGCCGCATATACTTTTCTATACTTACAGCAAGCTCATATGCCTCCCATACCTAACCACCTATTTTAAATGCTTTCTTACACTGTAACCCTAAGTGCGTTCTGTTATTATCTAAACCCTGCCATTTGCAGAATATGTAGCCCTTAAGGACTCGATCTACGAGCTTCCTTTTATAGTCTAAGAAGTCTTAATACTCCTTAGCCACCAGGGTCATAGTATAATACCAAGCACGTTCTACCTCTAGCTCCTAGTGCCGCATATTACCTTCCTCTCTATCTTCTACCATACCGCCTTTATTCTCCCTATTTTCCTTATCTACGCGGCATTAACATATATTATATAGCTCTTCCCCCTCTTTACAGCCCTTATAGTTATTTTATCTATTTATAATAGAATCAAGTACTACGCGCCGGCATATATCGCTACTAATATAGCTATTTGTAGCGGCATGCTTAGATACCAGCGGTTATGGCTTCCTTGAACTATCTTATGTATCTAGTTAGATAATGATAGCCTTACTCCATTATTTATCTCGACCTGCGCGCCTGCTTTACTATGTATAGTCTGCTATCTTATATGGCATCTCTATGTGCACTACTGCTCGGATATTAGGTATATTAATGCCAAGACTAAGCATATTTATCACCACGATCACTCGCCTGTCTCTATATTGCTCACGCTTTATGCTACTTATCTAAAACTTAAGCCTTTCTACCTTCCTATCCTATATATCAATCTCTCGGTAGTAAGCATTATAACCTAGCTTTGCGGCCAGCTCTTCTGTAGCCTCTACTTACTGGCAGTAGATAATAATCTTAGCCGGCTACAGGTACTCTTCCAGCTTCTAATTAATCGTCACCTTTGCCTGCTTGATGATGGCAGTAACTGCTTCCTTAACGGTTAAGGCCAGGACTGGCCTAACACTGTAAGCCACATTGCCGCGTGTTATCCTTGCCTAGATTATAATAACGTCTTCATGCTGTGCGTTAATTAGGCTGAAGAAAGCTGGTTTATCTGCTGGCGGCAGTATCGCGGTGAGATAGATTATCTGCACCCCTACCAACGCGAGGGTGCCTAGCTTACGTAGCTTGGGTCGAAATGATAAGCTTCCTTCTATAATTATGTAGCATTTATTAATAATAATCCGGTCTACTTTAGCCATAACCCGCCAGGACTTAAGAAAGTCTAGAAAACGCTTTATTATAGCCGACTTAGGCGTCATAAATACTATCGATATATCTCCCGGCATCCTATTACTTCTCTACTTAGTATAGGATATTTTAAGCTTCTGGCACCAATCTATTAAATTACCCTGGAGAGATATAAGCAGGATGATTACCACCGTGAGTCTACTGGGGCAGCTGGCTGCAGGTAGTATAAAGCAGAGGCTTTTTCCGGTGCCCGTTCCTATGATTATAATAACAGGGCTCTTATTCATTATGATTGCACTTATTGCTTCCTGCTGCTTACTGCAGAACCGGATGTAATCCCCATATAGCCGACCTAGCTCCTGATTGATATTGACTCTCTGGAGAGTTTTTTATTGCCTTAACTGCAGGTTCCTTATTGCCTCGTAATATAGTAATGGCGCTTTTTGTTTATGCCTTAGCATAAGAATTTCTCTAAATCCGTTTATAGCAGACAGGAAACCAAGTAGGCGATGCCACTCCTTGCTAATAAACTAGAAGTTAACCTGTTATTTGTTTGTCTTAAAACACCCTTTTGTAATGAGCCTGCCGTATACTAACCTGGTAGTTAAGGATCTATAATAAGCTTAAGTATCCTAGATGCTATCCTGCTCTAGCTTACTATTGCTATTACTACTGTTGCCCTTATCTACCTCCCTGATAAGAGCTGCATAAGCTGTTGTGCCATTGCGAAAATAGCGCCGGGTAATTGCAATTAATAGATGTCTCTAGCTACTGATAGTAAACCCTTTCTGGCAGCCTTTGAGGCTTATTTGTTATAGGATGCGGGTTATCCGTGCAGATGTCTAATGTAGGCCGGGACCTAAATATTGCGGCTTGGCTTTTATCTCTCTTTAAGGACGGCTATGTATGTCCTCCTTACCACCACTTCCATTACTGCTAGTCTTATATCCATTTCCCCTATTATTATCGTTTAGGTTATTAAGTGTTTCTTCTAGGGCCTATAGGTTAATAGATAAGTCGGTTTTATCTTAAATGTTTGCTTATATATCCTCCTAAAACGGCAGCATAAGCTACAGGTAATAAATCACTAAGGCACTTACTTTATGCAGTAAGAATTAATGGATAACTTTTAGTCGCTCTATCTTTAAGAATCCCTTATGGTATCCAGCCACAAGCATAATAAGCCTACGGTTATAGAGGATGTTTTGTATGCCACTATTGGCAGTATTTCTATACTGTAGGGTAAGCAGCTCTAACAACCGGGCAGCTTAGCTACTACATAAGTGGATTATAAATAACAGATATTTGAGGAATTCCTCTAAGTGGTTACCATAATGCCATGCCTTCTTTTCTAGAAGCTTTAATTCAGCCTTTAAATCACCCTCGATCTATGCTTTTTGTAAAGCGGCATTGGTCTACATTTTCCGGAATGCCTAGCTATTACTTTCTGGTAGCTATTAAAAGAGGTTATTAACAAATAAGTGACCTATACTTGCGTCTGCTGCATTATTAATAAGCTCGTCTTATGGAATTTATAGTAATCCAAGCTCTATAATTAACTGGTCTTTATATTCCTTATAGAAAAGTAGATGCTTATATAGCAGCGTCTTAGCTCTTTATAAAGCAGCCTGTAGTATAGACTGGACCCCGAGGATATTAATATGGATGCCTTTATAAATTGCATCCTTGTTATCCTAACTGACCGAACCTGGCATTGCCTGCTGACCGCTAGCCGCCATGCTGTAATTATAAAGCCGAATAATGAATTGCGTTAGCGTAGTATCCTAACCCTTAGCGCCACTAACTAGAAACTGGCATATTATCTTAGACATGATTTCGAAGTGCCCTAGGCTCTTCTCCTTAGCTTCTTATCTGGTCTATCCTTGCTTTACCCTCTGCTAAATATATAAAGCCCTCTTATTAACTGTATACTTTATAAGAAATACCTAAGAGATGGCTATAATAGCTGAGAGTTTAGGGGTAAAGTTTATATAATTCTCCTAAGTCTTATTATCTCGAATACTTAACACAGTTAAGAAGCTAATAAGTATATTATTATACTTAGTTGCCTTAGTAAAGTGGTTGAGAATAGAGATATAGAAGACGAGTGCGGCATTCTCGAGGAGTTCATATAACTCGTTAATCCGCGACAATACCGGCATAGGCTTAACCTTGTTCTCGATATTAATAAGTTCTATAGCATAATCTATTATTATATTAAAAGCAGTGGTTTAGCCCTTAGTAAGCTTAAATAGTAGTTAATTAGCTGCATTTTTATAAGATATAGCCTAAATAGTATAGGCAAAGAATTAAAGATAAACAGCAATATACTTTTTCTAAGTCTGGCGCTTAAACCAGAAGTAAAAGGGCATACTGCGCTCTTTATGCAGTTCTTTCTGGTTAACCTTAAACAACACGTTCTAGGAGACTGCACTAGGCCTGGCTATACCAAAAGCTTTTTAAATCAGATATCTGACGGCCGCGTATATATGTTGGAGCTTGGAATTATCCTTAGGGTTATCTGGCTTTAGAACATACTTTAACGAGATAAGGTCCCTTAGGAATTATTTCTTATTACTAAAATCTTTTAAGTGGGCTATTAATCCTAGTTAATGAAGCCATAAGTTGGGTGCTGCTAAGTCGCCTATCTCTTTGATAACCTCTATCTCTTTCTTTCGGGCCTCTTTGGACTTTGCCTAAAAGGCTTATGTGGCCTATTAAACGGCAAGCTCTGCCCTTACCTGCTTAGCATTTAGACTTTTTAGATTATAACCTCTTATAACCTTAAAGTATTTGCTATATGGACCCTTAGCAAAGAGCTGCTAATAGAACATACTACCTCTCTAGTAAGGCAAGTCTGCATCTATTTTAACAGCACTGGCCTTCCGGGGACTAGGCTTTAAGTCTAGCTTAACGCTATGCACTTTCCCGAGGTGTTCATTTCTTTATCTTAAGTTTATATTTACAGTCCGGCATTCTGTAGTGAAGGTGCATTAAAACCCTCTGCTTTTAGGCTTGCCAAGTCCTTTAATTAGTTGACTAGTATCTAGAATAGGCAGCAGAGCTAATATCTCCTTATCGCTTTTAATAAGGTTAAGTGCTTTGGCCTATAACTTGACTTTGTTAATCTCCTTCTTTATAAGTCTATGTGGTTTACCGCGAAGATATGCCTGGATTCTTTAGCATATAACTATATACTTACATAACCTATAGTATAGAAGGCGCAGGCTATTTATATAGTTAAAATATTCTATTATACTGACTGAATAATCGATAGCAGTATTAACAGCAATATAAGAATAAATTAGAGAATATCTTTTTCCAAATCTATAGCAGCTTAAACCCCTTTTACCTGCTTATAAGGTAAACTTACTTTTCTTTTATTAATAACAGCTAATGTAAGTGCGACTGCTATGTCTCTGCGCGGCAGTTAAGGTAAGCTCCTAATTAGGTACTATATATAGGCTACCCTTACTAACTAACATATATTAAATCCAATATCTATAATTAAAGCCAGTAATTAATTATATTTAAAGCACTTTTATAATAAAAAAAAAACATTTTATTATAATCCTATAGTTAAAGTTTATAGACTTATAAGTTTTTATAAAGATTATATTACGTTTTATAGGCAAACTGGAGTTCGTTAGTTACCCCAGATTTAGTTCATTAGCTGCCCTATATTATACTAGCATCCTTTTATTTCCTACTAAAATTAGTTTATTAGTTGCCAAACGACGCAAGGGATGCTGTTAGGCAAAGATAGCTTAAATAGTTAATACTAACCCTATCCTAACCCTAACCCTAAACCATGGGTGAGTATGTGGCCTTGCAGAGCCAGGCGTCCTAGACCTGGGCGAATCGTTGGGTAAGGTCTTTTATGCCGTCCTGCTCTTAGGTAGGTATAGCCTACTCCCCTAATAGCGCCCGTCTTGTAAAGACGAGACCGGCAAGCATGTAGGTGAATAGGTGGGCTGGTTGCAGCTGCCCTATCTTGCCGTTAATCCCTAGCATGCTAATAAAGTGCTATAGCAGGCTTGCAAAAGGGTCCCCATCGAGCCGCTGCGTCCAGAAGCCCGCCAAGACCTGTAGTATCCGCTCTTATAGGCCCTTATCGCTATTAGGGCTATTATGGCGGCTGCTTGATGGCCTGCCCCCCTCGATCTTGTCCTCCTCTGCCTTATCGTTATCTCCCTCAATCTCTTTATCTTCCTCCCCTTACAGATAGGCCTAGAGCTTCTCGAGGTTGGCCCTTTACTTTAACGTAAAGCGAAAGCCATAGTCGGCCAGGAGGACCTCTTCTTCTAGCAATAATACATTAAGACAGTAATACAGAAAGCGTTTTATATAGCCTAGGTACTGGTCTATGCTGGTCTTCTCTTATAGCGGCCTGAACGGTTGGCTATAGGCGTCGTGAGGGTGCGGGCTGGCCAGCAGCAGTCAGGTCATTAGGGGCATGCTTTTCAGTCCGCCAATATAGCGGTTAAAGAAGAGTTAATCTAGAGCTTCGTTTATATACTGCAGCACCTCGTTATTGCCCTTATTGCCTTAGCCAGGCATCTTACTACAGGCCTAGATATCTATTAGGTTCCTGCTGGTAAAGTAGGCTAACTAGCTAGTCTGCTTTAGCCAGTTAGTTATCTTATGCCTTAAGATACCTTTATCTATAACCTTCTGCATCTCTTCTTGTTCCTCCTGCTATAGTGACCATCCTTTGGTGATGTAGGCGATTGTTATCTGGTCTTCTGGCTAGGTAACTGTTATTGCTCCTCTTCCTCTTCTCCTTCTTCTTTTACTTCCCCCCCCTTCCTCCCTCTCTCCTTCCCCTCTTCCTACTTTACAAACGCAGAAGTAACAGATTGCCCTCTTTAGACTGGTAAAGAAGGTCTGTAAATATATAGCGGCCTAGAGGTCTGCCTAGGTCTTTCTCTTAGCTGCCTTAGCGTTGTGCTTGTTATTAAAGTATATATATAGGTACTTCTAGCTCGGCATAAGGTACCTGCAGCCCGGCTAGGTATATGCAAAACTATAGTAGATAGGGAGACCCTTAATAGGCTTGGCCGGGTTAGATGAGCCATGCCTAGCTAGTTAATCCTCCCTTAGCCCCTCTTTTAGTAGCGTTAGTAGCAGGCCCTTGTGATGGCAGATAAGATCACTGCAGACTTAATAGCTAAGATCTAGGTGGCAATCCTTTAGATGGCCTTCTAGGTTACAGAAACGGACTATATAGCCGTGGAAGGCATAGATTAGTAACTGATATTCTTTATTATAAAGAAGCCACCTTCCTTTACCTTCTTTTCTTTCTAGCCTGCCTATTCTTTTCCCTGTTGCCTAGGTATTACTATTAGTATTGCTAGGTAGTAAGTCTGGCAGGTGCTGTTGGGCCATTGTAGCTATAGTTAATTGGTTAGGTTATATATATGGTTAGATAAATTAAGCTAGTTGGTTATGGCCTTTCTGAATTAAGATAGGATAGAGAGAAAAAGAGAGAGGTAGCGTAAATAGATAAATAGACTATCCTAGCCTCTTTTTTTCCTTTTCTATCTTGTATTATCTATCTATCTTTTTCCTCTTACTTTGCTTTTTCTGTTTTCTTATTTCCTGTCCTGGTTTACCCTAGATTAAAGTGGAGACTTGGGGTTAACTCTAAGTCTGTGATTGGCTGCTTGTAAGGTTAGTAGTTTAGGGTTGGTAGTTTGGCCCCCCTATCATCTGTCCCGTCTCTACCAGATAGGGTTTCCCCGCATTACTATTGGCCTGTGCCATTTTCAGAGGTTGGCAGTTTGGCCTAAACTACCAACAGCCTATCGGTTAGGTTCTCCGCCAACGTCGTCTCTCGAACTGCAATTACATACTCTAGCAGTTCTACTGCTTCTGTCGCGCGTCTATCCATGAGTAAGCATCGGCCAGCCCAATAACCTAATCTACATAGGTTTTTGCTCTAGTCATCCTCGGTACATCTGAGGAGTTTGATTGCATAAGGCAGATATTGTTGCCAAACGTCTCGGTTTTCCCACTCATCTGTCGGGAATACCTCTTCTAGACGCGCTATCGCTGCCTGGCTTTGCTCTTTCTCTGAGTCGTTCTCTGCAACCTAAGACTTTGTTGCCAGGTGCACCAAACTATACATATCGAATATCTCACTGAATCCTCGTCTGTCCAGAAATCTATAGCCGCATAACGTGCCGATCGCTCGAGTCAATTGTTGTTATGATTCGCCCTCGGGCAGCATCGCCCTCGGCACTGCCTTTGGTTCAACGTAAGCCAGAAACATCAAAATACGCGATGCAAGTTCGTCAGCCTTACGGATCTGGTTGAACGAGATGAACCAGGTAGTCGCCACGGGATCTTGAGATTGCTTATATCTCGTATCATCTTGGAACTCGGCACTTAATAGTTCTATCCTGTCACGATCTGTGTTCTCGAAGAGCTGCAGATACTCCGTAAGCGATATCTGGTTTTCGTTTAAATATGCCGCTACTTGCGTGATAGCTAGTGGAAGGTATGTCAGTAGCATCAGGAGATGGTCTATAACTTGCTCGTCACTTGAAGAGGTTTCCAGAATTAATGCTTCCTTGAGGTAGCTTCTCGCCTCATCTCGGCTCATTGCAAATACTTCGAGAATGTTTCGCCCGGCAACAGATACTGCCACTTTTCGGTATCGCGTCGTGAACAGGATTCGTCCTTCGTCACTCTGGGGAAGCGATCGGTATATGCCCTTCTCCACGCCTGCTAAACCCATGACGGTTTGTGCGTCATTAGCATTGTTAACTACAAGAAGCCATTTGCCGGCGCATTTTGAGCTCAGGTACTGACAGACCGATTCAACCGCATTGTTATTATCGGTAGTCGGAATATCACAGGCATCAATGATCTGCTCACATGCCTGCTCGAAGCTGGCACGGCTCAGCGCTGGCACCCAGAACACCGAGTAGTCCTGCTTCTTCTCCTTAACCCAGAAGGCAAGCTGTAGAGCAATCTGCGTTTTGCCAATACCCCCAAGGCCAACCAGAGCGGCTTTGCGTCGGCCATCCTGGAAGAGTAGACCTTGCAGCCTCGCAAGGACATCATTTCGGCCCACGAAGAGGTCATTTTTCGAAAAGGGGACTAGGAAAGCAGTCTGTATATAACGCTCGTCGACAGCACGCACAATTTAACTCCGATATAAAGAATCGCGACTCTGTAACGAGAGGCTGTTCTGGAAGTTTGAGGCTGGACCTGAAATGTCTTCTACTGTAAGCAGTTGCTGTCGCTAGAAGCATGGTTTGACATACCTTGGTCAAGTGAAGAAACCCAGAAGCTAAGAAAAGCCTTCATACAGGCTGCCGCTGTAGCTGCAGCATATTGCTGCCAGCCCTTGCTTTTGTGGCTATCGGCGTAGTCACATGCCCCTTTGATCACAATGCAAGGAAGAATATCCCAAACACCCACGCCTTCCATCTCGAAGGCAACTATGCCTCTTGCCTCTACTTCGCGGTCGCGGTCTTCGCCGGACTTCATCACTAAATCGCCAGATGCTATTAACCCGAAATGAACAGCGGCTGTAGGACTAGACCCTGCAGCTTGAAGACGGCGTCGTGGCACGAGCTTGCCGTCGCACCCGACTTGTTTGCATGACTTCTGGTCCTTGCTGTGGCGATAGGATGCTTCAAATAGTTTGTCATACGGAGCGCCAGGATATTCAGCACGAAGCTTTGGATTTTAATGAAGGATACTGAGGTACCTTATCATCTCGCTTATCAATAGTTGACGGCCTCTGATCCCTTTAGCTTATGCCAAAATCCCGCGTATCTCCTAGTTCGGCCTTCCTAGAGAGTCTAGCGGCCCTTCTTTGGGGATAAACTGGCCTGGTAGGCGCCGTCCGAAATCATATTGGATAATGCCTTCACTAATGACGACATCTCTAAGTACGATTTCTTCACCGTTGCGCTTGAAGGGGACAACGCCACAGACGCCAACAACAAGGGCAATCTTGATATTCGGAAAACTCGCTCTGCAGTTAGAAGCTGCCGTCGCCGCATGCACTTTACCTATCCCTGGCATACGTACGAGCACGACATTATGACAGCCGATCACACCTGTTAAGTAGGAATTGGGATCACATGCTGCCTTCCCGAAAGGTAGGCCATTACCATCCCAGTAGTAGTCAAACAAGGCCTCGATAGCATCAGCCTCGAGAGGTAGCGCGCAGATGATAGCTACCTCGAAGCCATGACGATTGATCGGACGGGGTGGCCGGGGAGATTGGGTTGACATGACAAGAGTGTGGCACAATCAACCGATAAAATCGGACAAACCTCAAGACCATCGTCCGGAAAGCGACCACCTTCAACGAAGCCCCCTGAGAAAACGTGGATCGGAATAAGCAAGAAAAAGGCGGAGGTATCAACAATAGAGAGTAGGGTTGGATGACCCAGCGAGTGAAGCGCAATAGCGAAAAATCAAAACCCCAGAATTGAAGGCACCTCTGCGACGTCGCCCGCTGGTAGTAGATTAATTAGGAAGGGAAAAGAAATCCCAGGCACTAGACATTGAGCGGGGAAAGAGTCAAAACCTGTTGGAGACGCGCAAATACAATAGGGTGAGCATATAAAATGTGGATTCGGATATGTTTATATTATTGATTGTAGACTTGATTCTTTAATCAGTTTATCCGAGAGGGGCTTCACCCTTCTTTTAGATATAAGAATAATATTACAATAAGGGAAGTAGAGCCCTTTCCTATTAGATTAGTAATAGCGCCTTAATAAAAGAAATATATATTTTATAGGTCCCTAAATATATTAATACTGGCTAGCAGGGAAAACACCTAAAAGGACAGAAGAAGAAAAAAAAAAGAGCTTCTAGGGACGAGATTAATCCTTAAGTATGAAAATTAACCCTATTTTAATTGGATATTAACCCTACTTGCGTATCTAACATTTCCCAGCCGCCAATCTAATATCCCCCAGCCCTACAGGGTCTCCGCTTTGACTGAAAGAGGCTTTCTACCTCACCCCTCTCGTCCCTTAGCTTGGCCAATCACAGCCTTAGTCACAGACAGGGGTTTCCTCTTTTCCTGAAAAGGGGACGAACAATCTCCTTGACTGCGCGGGGGCTACCATCGC
This sequence comes from Fusarium sp. 190-020-2, assembly GCA_014884825.1. NCBI lineage: Eukaryota > Fungi > Ascomycota > Sordariomycetes > Hypocreales > Nectriaceae > Fusarium > Fusarium sp. 190-020-2. The sequence continues at coordinate 51,088 of JACTAS010000112.1, read as the reverse complement.
GTACCGGACAGGGGCTTGATCCAATCAAAATGCCGCAAATGAAAGGTACTTCTTTTCCCACCTATTTTCTATGGTGATATAAGTCAAAGCAATACACCGAGTTACATAAAGCAACGTCACACAGCCCGCAACCGTACCTCGATTTTGGCGCCTCCTTCCTGCCCCTATTCCCGTTAATGTCGGCCAAGGCACGCTCTTGTGCTTGTGATCTCGCAACACCACAGCGATGGCCTAGGCAGGCGTGGCAGCGGCTATTCTTGGTGCGCCCTCTGTAGATAAGCTGATGGTCCGGATGACTGAGGTTATCGTGACCTGATCTATATAGCTTCCTTCCTTTGTAATCGGGGCTGAAAGCGGCGATGAGGGCATCAACAATACAGCTTCTCCACGCCGTTTGTGACTTGTATCTCTTCCAACTTGGGCTGCCGTGAAGCTGAAGAAGATAGCTATTAACAAGAGCTATTTCAAGGAGGAAAGTCCAAGCTAGAGCCTGCCAAGGGCCCCGACGAATGCGGTGATTATAACCTAATGATGCCCTCAATTGGTCTCCTCGGTCGACATGATTCATTTCATCGTTATATATAGCAGCCACCAAAGGGATATTAAAGTCCTTCACGGCTTCGTCACCAAAAAAACGATGTATGGGGCGTGCACGAGCTTCCATTGTGTTGGGCCGTTTCCTCTTGCGCTTACCGAGCTCGTCTCCCTTAAACACAGAAGTCAGGAAGAGCACGAGGGAGTTATCCTTCCACGCGATTTGATTCACCTGCCACGCCAAGAGACAAGTTAGTGACAAATTAGTAGGGGAATTATACGTAAATATGTCTTTCTTCCTTGCCTTGTGATCGACTGTTGGGGCCTTTCGTACCTCCCCAAATCGAAGAAGGTTCCGGCCAGCAGTGTCATCGACTTTGAGCTGCACAAAGGGCTTGTAAATACCACAGTTGCGGCGGGCTGTGCCTGTAGCCCCGTGGCCTAGCCTTCGTAGATGTGTGAAGAGATTTGCAGAGGAAAATAGGTTATCGATAAAGACGTGATATTTGGCTTTGGGCAGCTTATTAACTAGGGCAACGACCACACTTTGTGTCGGATTCAGAGGCGTATAGAGTCCCCTTCTTCTCTGACTGCGTAGCTGACGAGAAAGCTGAATGGGGTCCTTCTTCTTTACCAGGGCAACTGGCCCATATCTCTTCTTTGGCTGGTGCCAAATCCACTGCAGGAAGAAGCCTTTTTGAGCCGCAACCCAAGACTTAAAGCCGAGAGGCGTGGGTTTATTTGGGACCTTTGTTGTCTCGTAGGACCTTCCTGTGAAGCGGGTCATACACTCATCTACAGCGAGATTCGTGCCTGGGGTCCATAAATCAAGAGATACGCGTTGTATGTGCTCAGACCAGTTATCCACGGCTTGGAATACCCTAGGAAGGTGTGTATCAGAGATGTTAAACGGGTTAAAGACTCGTATATGCCGCTGCAGAAGCTGAAGCCTGTCGTAGGTCATGAGCCGGCGAATTGGGTGGTCAGGAGCATAATGCTCCGGGTGAGAAGTCTCCCAATGGCTATGGATCGTAGCTTCTTCATGAATTCCTATGTAAATCAGGATGGCAAGCCATATATATACCTCTGCAACGGAGGTCTCAACCCAGCTTTTAAGCCGGGCTGCCGGCTTTAAATGACGGTCTTGGAGCAAGCTTTCAACCCAGCGATTGGTGTATTGAACCCATATTTTAACTAAGGAATAGGGTAGGAAAATCTGGAAAAGCTCAAGAGGCGTATGGGGCAGAGACTTGATAACAGGGTCGCGAGAGGGCATCTCCATAGGGAGGAAGTAGGCGCCGCACCTTGTGGCCGGGTTGAAGACCGGTCGGCACGTAACATCGTTAGGCTGCTCACGGCGGCTGTTTTTCTCTGTGATATAGCTACTTGGATCAGAAGCGTTAAGCGCCTCGCCGGGAATTGATTGAGAAGTCATAGGTCTCTTCAAAATGATTTCTATAGTGTTTTGGCAGTAATTCCTTTCAGAGACTTTTCCGTACCGGCGGCAGCTTACTATGCGGGGTAAGCGACATAGCGTCGACAGGGGTAAGGAAAGAGTCAAGTGAAAGAGGATTTGATTGAAAGAGGCGAAGGTGATTGGTAAGAAAAAATCAGCTAGCAGCAGAAAAGGAAAAGTTTAATAGGAAAGGGGATTTTCCTAAAAGAAACACCTAAGAAATAATAAAAGAAAATAGGAAAATAGCTAGGTAAAAAAAAAAAAAAGGATAGAAAGACATAGAAAGATAGAGATAGAGGTACTGTATAGCGTGATAGAGTAGTTTCTGAAGCTCTTGGGGGAAAGAGAAAACAACCTTGACCTATTGATGTTTTCCGTTTTGATGCAAACCCTGTCGAAGGCTTAAAAACGGCTTGCTTGACCGGCTGCAGCCACAACAGCCCTTGGAGTAAGCAAGGCATACTTCGACAACATGCTAGTCCGTACACAGGGGCTTAATAGTGGGCAGCTGACCACGTAACTGATGCATAAGGCCATCGGGCGTATAATGGCACTTGCCATAAGCCAACAAATGCAGGCGGGCAATTCGAAAACAGGGGCATGAATAGGCAATTATTGGCTGCGTATGTTCCTCAATTGTGAGATGCCACACCTGCCCGGCATACTATGTCAGCATCAAATCGTTGTTAGGCAGACTGGCCCGCTCTGCGGAGATCGCTGAGACCTGACTAGGTAATCTGTATTACCGATTCGCCCTTAAAGAAGAAAACATCCTGCTGCATTATAATTATTGGCTATAACCGAGCTTTCTCTCTTATGCCTTATAATAAATAGTTAAATACTAATAAGTTATTTTATATATTATAATAGATAAGGTAGATAAAACTATTAAGATATGGCAGTTTTTTAACTTAAATTGCTTAGAGTCTATTAAACTATTACTGCTTAGAATTTGAACCTATAGCAATGCTAATATAGCTATGTACTTTGCTAGCTATATTGCGCATTGCCTCTATTAAGCTAAGGTAGCTATATGCAAGTTTATAGGGGCATCCTACTAATTATCAAACTTAAAGGAGGCCTAAGTATTAATCGTTAACTAAATGACCTTCTTTATATTTTAAGAGATATAATCTGATGTGGTATAGGGTCCGGGGAAGGGAGGTGATTCTGTTGTTATAGCCTGGTGGATCTTGGCATTGTTAATCAGACCATTCATTGCTAAGAGGGACTCTGATCACTATATGGTCATATAGGAATAGACAGGAGATAAACATGCACGTAAGAGATAAACAGGGGTATACGACAATTAGGCACACACGACAATTAGGAATAGAAGAGTATGGCTTATAAAGTTTAGAGTGTTATCTAAAGCACCCTGTCTTAAGATATAATCTGTAGTAAGGCAGTGGCAATTAGGCAGTCTTATTATCGCCTATAGTATATCTTATTAAGAACCCTAGTAAATAGAAGACTATTATATCCTATCTAACTATAGACTTATAAAGGCAAAAGTCTTTTTATAAGTATTTTTACTAATAATATAAGGCTAGCTTAAAGTATTTTAATATTTAGTCTCCTGTTTTATAACTTATTATAAATAGGTAGACCTTTTAGATATAAGATCTTAAGGCATTACTTATAGTTTTATAAGAGTTTATTTTACTTTTAGTATATTTATATTATATCTTTTAGTTTTAAAGTTAACTTAAAACTATTTACTGCCTTCTTAAGAAAGAAAGAAATACTAATATATTACCCCTTTAATTTATAATATATTATTAATTAATAAAAGCCCTTTTACTAGCCTTTTTATACTCTTAAGATTAACCTAGCTATAAGATTTATAATAATGTTTTTATATTACTTATAGTTAATAGATATTAAAGTTATTATATTATTAGTATTTTAGTATATTAAGTTTTAGTAAGGCAAGATATAAGATAGGCTTAGTTATTAGCAGTAAATACTATAGATAGGGTAGCTTAGTCTGACTTTATAGTATATTTAGTATTATTTTAATCTTTATAGTTAATTAATATTAAGTTCTTAGATTTATATTAGCATGCTTTTAGGAAAGATATATAGCCATTTTGCTAGCTAAATATATATATTAATACAGTTAGTATATAATAACTTGATATTCTAAAAGAAGAATAAAAGGATATATAGTTATTAGAATAGCCTAGCTCTATAAAAAGATTACTTACTATGCCTTAACCTGTTAGGAGGTTTTAATTCTTAAATATAGTCTGTATAATATCTTAAAATATAAAAGGTTAAAGTCTAAGCAAGAGCTTTATGCAATACGTTCTGTATATAGCCAAATCTCGACGTATAACCCTGGCCTAATTATAGACCAGAGTTAACCCCTAGCGAAACTCAAGGCTACCTTATAACTAGTGACTTTGGTAAATTTAAGTCTACCCCCGGTTAAAAAATCAAGTCTACCCCTTATAAAGTAGGGCAAAATAAATCAATTCTACTAGAATTGATTTTAGTATATAGGACTAGGCGGTCTTATGGGTTTACCCACTTTAACTGAAAGAGGCTGGCCAGCTCTGAAATAACAAACCTTGCTGGATGTGATTACGTAGCCAGTATTGCGTCTGCTGCCGAGCTGCGAGCTTGATGTCTTTGCTGTGCTTTGACTTTATATAGGCTAGTAAGACCTTTTCGCTAATAGAGCGAAGACTATAATGTTTACAGGCCGAACCCTTATATACCGTAAGGTTTGGGTGTGGCGGCGAGCCGTTTGGTCGCAGTGGAAGTGTCTCTGGGTTGGAAGATTGAGAGAATAGATAAGTGGCTTTAAACCACAGCAGGCAGACTTTTAGTTATATAATACTTGTCGCCTGGGTAATGCGGCATATATATAGGGTTAATGGCAAAGCCGCATTTAATATAAATTATTGCTGGCTCTGGCGAATTATAATATAAGCCAAGACTCTTAAGCTTTTGGAGCTAACTTAGCCGCAATATGATAATAGGATCTATATATGTTGCAAGACCTGTTATATTAATAAAGTCAAGAAGGCACTAAGAGGATTAGATATCCTTTATAAAGTTATATTTAGCCAAGAATAAAGAGAGAGCTTGATCGCTGCTCCCTTCTTATTAATATAACGGAAATTACTATATGCTATAAAGTTTAAGAGCGCGGTTATCTATATAGTTAGTATAGGCCTTTATGGAAGAAACGCGGTGCATTTTGCGTTCTCGGTTTATAGGCCTAAATAGAAATGCGCTGCATTTCCAGAGGGGAAATTCGGGGTAAGAAAATGGAGATTCTAATTGGTGTAAAAGTGGAAATGCGGCGCATTTCTGCTCTATATGCTTGATTAGGAGATTTGTTAAATACTAGGATAATGAAATAGCTAACATCTAGATTAAGGCATACGTTCGTCCTGCCGTGCCCGCCCATCCACAGTCCATAATGCCATGGACATAACAACAGCCCACAAGCCCATATACCTCCCGGTCTGTATTATCCCCTTTCCGCAGAATGAACGGCATATATGCACCCTTCATGACACAAATGATATCGGTTTTCCTAGTGTGTGGTGGCACGATAGCCATCCGGCCCTGCTCAGTGACGCAAAATCGCTTCCCGAGCACGGTGGAATAGAAGAGAAATTCCCCTGCGACCGGTGAAGCTTGACTAAATTGCTGATGGATCTCCTCTCGCTCGGCTTTAGAATCAGGAGTCTCCTTCGTGGCTTCGGAAGATCGAAGTTCTTGCTGGACGAGGCGGTACATGTCGGGATCCATCAGGTCGCCCAGGAGGAAAGCTTGTACGCGAAGACGGCGTAATGCTGCCTCGGACCGCTCTTGGACCTCTTGTAACTTTGCCACTGCGTCTGCGACTTCGAATAGTGAAAAGTATTGCTGTAGAAGTCCGTACTTTTCCAGGCACTCTGCCCTCGCTGGACGGTCTCCGCGTTCGGAAATTCGGTTGCCGAGCACGGTCCGCACGAAGCTCTCTAGAAGAGTCTCTTCCCCGTAGCGAATCGCATGTTGCATGGCCATGTCTTCAGCTTCAGCGTACCAGGCCCAAAGGATATGATTGTTCTCCACCGGGTTCCTGTTGGCGCTCAGCTCCAGGATCTCAGTCAAGTTCCCGACACGATCCCGCTCCCATCCCTGCAAGTAGAGTACGGATAAATCCGTCTCATCAAAGAGTATAACAGGGTCGTGCACTGATCCAGCGCTGTAGGAGGTGTGGTGGCGTGGGACCCGAGTATCGCCGTCCCAGTCAGAAACCCAAGTAGGCAGAGGCTCCACAACTCGAGGACCGTGTCCAGTTCCAGCAAAACTCATGGCATCCAGTGAGTTTGATCGCAGGAGGATGTCCTTCATTGTCTGAATGTACACTGTCGGGATGTCCATACTATAGTCTGGAACTATGGTCGACTCCTCGACAAGATTGCCTATGGCATAGATTTTATCCCTCTTGTTTGAGCATTGAAACCTTACGCAGTTCTGCAGAGCCATAGACAAAGTGAAGACCCTTCCGAAGTCGACATCGCCCCGGAACTCCAGCATAGTGTCCGCGTTGCAGAGCCCGGAAAAGACCCTTTTCCTGTCGTCGCTGAAATATGATCCTCCCAGCCCGGGGACATTGTCCAACATCAATCTTTGCCACAGCACGGCTAGTCCTTCACCGACAGAGTCCCAGTCCATGCATATGTCCCCGTAGAGCAGATGCAGCTCTTTGGAAAACGCAGCTTCTTGGACAATCCATACTCGCGTGAACCAATCATTCTGGAGGAACTCGGAAAGGGAGTACCAGTGCTCTCGCATCACATGAGCGCAGCTGTCCTTCAGTCTTTCGTCCGCATACCCCAAGCCCTCCTTTTTGTAGTGAAGCTCCGCCAAGAAAGATTGCAGTATATGGGCAGAGGTCGAGGGCCCGAGCCAAGCCACCACCCGGTCAGCCGATTCATACAGCGTCCCCATCAGACGAACCTGCAGAGCTCTCTCGGCCAAGTCGTTTTGGTTGATGCAGAGCTGGTCGATCCATAAGAGCCTTTCGCGCCACCTCGATCGCCGTCGCTCGATGACCGAATACGCGCTCGCCATCACGTCCAGACGTTTACCCTCGATGTCGACGAACCGGTCGAAGTCGCCACCACCCCAGACATAGGATATGGCCTCGAACGATGGATTTTCGTCAAGATTAACGATTTCGAGCCGGCATTCGATGGGTTGTGATGAACTACCGGCGAAAACTCTGAGGAGTCGAATCTGGTTCGGTCCCAGAGGCTGATATTCGTATTGCAAGTCCGGTCGCGTTGGGCCCGTGTTAGGAACTTCTGTCGACTGCCAAGCACGCCTCGCAAACCATTTTCCAACCCGATCCAACGAGAATACAAACAGCCGAACCGCGTAGAGGACACTTTGTTGTAGGAACCGGACAATAGGACGCTTGAGTACCGTGCCTGGTTCTTCACCAGGCCGATACCATAACCAAATCCAAGGCCCCTGCAGGAACACCATGATCATTCCGATGTGAACACCAACGGATACCTCGAGAGCCACGATCAGTATCTTCGAAATGGAGCCGCAGGTGGACATGAACGCAGACGTGACATGGAAGAAGCCGCTGAGGAGGATGCCAACAAGGAACAACCTGACTTCCCCTCGATCGGAGATATCATCTTGGAAATAGTCCTCCAAGGGGCCGTATAGCGTTTCCGCCCAGAGCCAATCATTGAACAATCCAGTCAGGCTCTCAGATAAAACGGAGGACTTGGCGGTGAGTATGACCAACAGTAAAAAACGGGGGTGGAAGACTTGGCCCGTCACCATCGCCATGTCCCATAAGAAAAGGAGCAAAGCAGCATCGAGGCACTTCGACTGGATCCTGGGGCTCACACCCATTTCGCAGAGGCTCAAGGCCGTTGACGCAAGAAGGAGACAGTGGAAGGCGAAGTAGATGGTCAACACGTGTTTGGCGAACCATTCATCGGAGACTTTTTTCAAGTTTTTTAACTCCTCATGGACGTTTTCTGGCTCCTTGTCAATGCTTTTGGACTCATCGTGAATGCTGTCTGGCTTCCTCGAGCCGGATTTCTTGGCTCGCATAAGCTCTGCTAGCTTTCTAAACTTGCGAAACGTCTTTGTAGCATGACTGTTCTCCTCCATTGACCTCAAGGAATATGCTACCAGGCGGAGAAGTCCCCTGTACATAGTGACGAGTCGTTTTGATCCCGGCGGGAGAAGACGGTAAATGGATAAGAACGCAGAAGTAGTTTTATTTGTCGTCCGCTAGGGAAAGAGGAGCAAAGGAGAGGCCGGCCAAAGCCTGGGCGGCTGAACATATGATAGGACTGATGGTTGCGTGTGCGGGTATGGCTCTCTTCCTTTTGTTAAGAGTGAAGAGGGTTGAAACAAATGATCCAACGCCCACGGCTACCCCGCATCAGGCAGCAGCTGGCTCAATCCGAATTGGGGCTTGGTGCACCTGAGGATCATTTCGGTACTACCCAGGGGGCTGACAAAGAAGGCCGCCCGTCTCTGGCGACTGATAGGTGGGGGTACCCGGGCGCGCTCCCTGGCTAAGCCCCCAAAATGTGTCAGACAGCGCGCCCTCACTAGGTAACTGATGATTAAAGATGATATTGGGATGATCTTGAGTGTATTGATGAGGTTCCTTGTGTTCGTCCTCCTTGTTCTTCGTTCTCCCTCGTTGTCTTTGTATCTGAGGGGGCAAGACCAAGATACTAGACCTGCTGATCCTGCAACAGATCTGTAACGCTGTTCTGACAATTAAGGTATCATGGGGTGACATCTTCCCTTGAGGTGGCTGCCTGTGTAACATCATCATGCATGCCACTTCTCCAACAACTCTTCCTCTTGTACTATTGGCATTATTGATGTTCTGATCCGACAGGAATTAACAATTTTCCCTAGTAATCGCGGTCACGCTGTTGTGATCAGAGTCCCACTTAGCAATGGTCTGATCAACAATGCCAAGATCCATCTGGCTATAACGACGGAATCACCTCCCTTCCCCGGATCCTATGCCACGCCAGATCATATCGCTTAAAATATAAAAAAGGTCATTTAGTTAACGATTAACGCTTAGGCCTCCTTCGAGTATAATAATTAGTAAGATGCTACTATAAACTTTTAGGTAGCTACCTTAGCTTAATAGAGGCAATGCACAAGATAGCTGGCAAAGTGTATAACTGCGTTGGCATTACTGCAGGTTTAAATTCCAGGCAGTAATAGTTTAAGAACTTTTAAGTAATCTAAGTTAAAAAAAAACTACTATACCTTATAGGTTATTTACCTTATCTGTCGCTATATATAAAGCAACTTGTTAGTATTTATTATAAGGCAAGAGAGAAAGCTTAGTTATAGCTAATACCTATAATGCAGTAGGGGGTTTTCTTCTTTAAGGGCGAATCGGCAATACAGATTATCTGGCCAGGACTCTGCAATCTCCGCAGAGCGGGCCGGCGTGCCTAATAATGACTTAATGCTGATATGGGGGGCAGATAAGCCTGTTACCTCACAACTGAGGAACGCATAACAGCCAATAATTGCCTATTTGCTCCTATTGTATTAAATTGCTAGCCTGTATTGTCCGTTTGTCGCAAGTGTCACCGCATGCCCGGACGCCCTGTGCACTAGTTAGGCGGTCGGCTGCCCGCTATTAAACCCCTGTGTTCGGACTAGCATGTGTCGAAGTCTGCCTTGCTTACCCTATCAAACGGGCTGTTGTGGCTGCAGCCGGTTAAGCTGACTGCTTTTAAGCCTTCGGCAGGGTTTGCATTAAAACAGAAAACGTCAATAAACCGAGGTTATTTTCTCTTTCTACTAAGAGCTTTAGAAACTGCCTAAACCGGTTAGTAATATAAAGGGTTTTAGGCCAGCTAGCTCTATTACGCTATATAATACCTCTCTTTATCTCTATCTTTTTATTTTTTTTTATTCCTTTTTATTATTTACTTTTTCTAGCTATTTTCTTATTTTCTTTTATTATTTCTTAAGTATCTCTCTCTTAGAAAAATCTCCTTTTCTATTAAACTTTCTTTTTTTATTACTAGCTATTTTTTTCTTACTAATTACCTTTTCCTTTTTTAATAAAATTATTTTTTACTTAACTTTTTCTTTACCCTTATTAATGCTATATTACTTAACCTATATACTATTTTGCCTAATAAAATAAAAAGGGTTACCCCCTAGAAGACTATTAAGGCTTATACTTTAACACTGCTGCAGGTACTTCCCCTATTAGATATGCACGAATATAATAGGGTAAGTATATCTAAGTATGGACTAGAATGTTATAGTGTTATTAATTATTAACTTAATTCTTTAATTAGTCTGTTTAAGAGGGGTTTTACCCCTCTTTTAGATATAAGAATAATATTATAATAAGGGAAGTAGAGCTTATTCCTATTAGATTAGTAATAGCGCCTTAATAAAAGAAATATATATTTTATAAGTCCTGGATATATTAATACTAGGTAGCAGGGAAAACACTTAAAAGGACAGAATAGAGATAGAAAGCTCCTGGGGACGAGATTAATCCTAAAAGGGTGAAAATTAACCCTATTTTAATTAGATATTAACCCTACTTGCGTATCCAACAATTCCCAGCTGCCAATCTAATATCCCCCAGCCCTACAGGGGTCTCCGCTTTGACTGCAAGAGGCTTCTACCTCACCCCACTCTGGTCCCTCTCCCTGGCCAATCACAACCTTAGATACCGACAGGGGTTTCCTCTTTCAGTGAAATTGGGACGAACAATAAAGATGTAGTATGCTGAATGGTTGATAGACTCTTCTTCTGCTAGAAAATCGTCTTTTCTCTTTCAGTATAATATAATTAATTTTAGTATGTCAGATTAGTGGAATTAAAGTAACGATTATTAAACTCATACTTATCGAAAACTTCATTTCCTTAAATAACTAATAGCTTTCCTTTATATCGTGGCTACTCCTATAATAACTCTTATAACTATGCCTAGTAATAATCTAGCGCCTATTATTGTAATAACTATAAGTTATAAATAAGCTAGTAAATCTCCTTTAAACTTGATATATTTTTAAGACTTTTCTTCTGCCAGAAAATTATCTTTTCTCCTTTAGGTGTTATGATAATAAGGTGCTAATTATCCCCTTATATAATAATCCCGGGCATAAAATCTAAAAGCTGCCAGGTCTTTTTAGGGTTAGATGTAAGGTTGCCTTTTGCTTGCCGAATAGAAGATAACTCTTTTGCCGCGTGTTATTATAGCTTGATAAGATTTTGAAGAAATTGCTAATATATAGCTATCTATACTTCTATCTAGAGTTTCGCTTTCTCCCAGTCCTTACCGGTCTTCTTAGTCTCGATACTAATAGTAATAGGCTTATTGCAGAGAGGACTTATATTTATATAATTAAATAAGGCCTTAAGCAGGATATTTTATAAATTATCGATAATCTGCAAGATCTTAAAACCTTAATCTACCTTAGGATTAATATATATGCAAAAATCTACTTTCTTTAATACTAATATTATATAATACTTGGCAATTATTAATGCAGTGGTACTAGGGGAGTTAGTTATTATTGGATAAGAGATGCAGGGAAGGGTACTTACCTGAGCCAAAAGTCAACAAACTAATTCCCTTAACAGGGCCTTAAAGCAGCTTTAAGGATATAATAGTAGACTTTAATGTTTTAATCTGCCTTTAAATAGCCTTTACTATTGCAGTAAGAAGCTTAGTAAAGAATTATCTAAATGGTATTAAGCAGAGGTATATTACCAAGCTTGTCCTACTAATCTGAGAAATATATACTTCTTATAACTAGATATTGCATCTAGTTAAAGTTGCTATATATCTTATTATTAAGTTAATTTAATATGCCGCGCTAGGAAACTAAAAGAATGCCAATTCCTAATAAGATAAGATTAATTTGGTCTAGCAGATCTTTCAAGGATGCCGGCTTATGGCAAAAGATACTTAACATGTAAGGAATAACACCCCTTTTATGAATTACTAGTGTACTAAGTTGCTTTATTAGTAAAGAGTATCTGGACTGTTCTAAGACTTAAGAGCGTAATTGTAATAAAGCCAGTGAGGTGCTAGACTTACTCCTTTTGATCTTGATTTATCAGCCTAGGCAAGGTGTTTCCTAGAACTTATTATTGTAACCGGTCTGAGAGTTAGGATAAGTGCATTTTGAAGGACTAAGACTTTATTAGCTTAAGGTCATGTTGCGGCTTCGGCTATCACTTTGCAACGCATCAGGCGTTAGGGGGTTTAATTAATGGCGCTTTGGACAAGGCTCTCTCGCCCCAACAGGGTCGGTTTGTGTGGCAGGATGAAGTGTTTTTGATGGGATCTCTATTTTCTGTAGCCACGATTCAACTTTTGTTGTCAGCGATATCGTTTTGCAATAGGTCAGGAATAGTTATGGTGTGTTAGACTGATGCGTCCTATTTGATGCATTATATTGTTATGTTTTTCTGCGATTACTGTCGTTGTTACATGAACAATCTTATCTTACCGCGCGAAATTAAATAAGTCAGCTCACGTTAGTATAAATATTAATCGAATCTCATTGGAGCGGGTCTTGTATATGGGGTAGCTACGACATGATAATACCAAGATGACGAATGTTTATTTAATGGGCCATATCGCTCGCCTAATACAAAGAACAATTGTGTGGGTCGCAAGAATATTACTGAGATTAGTTATATTTGTTTCTTTTTGCAGTACAGCTATGGTAATATTTCCTTCTGCTTACAAGTGCAAACTAGTATAGGGTAACGTCGGCTAAGCGCGGCTCTCTTTAATAGCTGCAGATTTCAAACGTTAGCGCCATACATGATATTCGCGGCCTCAGGAGACACATGTCAATAATCTAGCTGTCCGCTTCAGGTAACTCTGCGGGATGGAGTACCTGCAGAAGTAACAACCACATACAATCAATTAGCACATCATGGCTGCTTAAGATATTCACATTAGGTACTTCTACGACGCAGTCGCGAAACACGCGCGGTCAATATATCGATTTGCCCGTAGGCGCCCAGGAGGTAGCATCGCTCTGCGCCACAAAAGTAAAGCAAGCTGCTGATCGCACCGAAGGAACAAAACCAGCTGTCGCACTGAGCGTGCTTAAATTAGAGTGAATATCATGAGCAGCAGCAAATGTATTGATTGATGTCTTAAGTTATCTCTTGTGCGGGGTATTCCATCCCGCAGAGTTACTTAAAGCATATAGCTAGATTACTAATGCCTACCCTGCGACAAAAGTATATAAATAACAGGTTGTTCGGAAGAATATCGGCAAAAATCAAGGGTGTCTAGGTTGGCACGGACGAAAAGGATATCCCTTTATTTCTAGCTGCACGTTTGTTCTGCCTGCGTTGAGCGTCTGCCGTCGCTTTATCCTCGGCTGTTGCATATTTGCATAGTCATCTACGTCTTGGTGGTCTCTCTATATTAATTTTAGTATAATATTATATAAGGTAGTAAGGGTTACTTTATATTAATACTAGAGATTATTTTTTAATACCCTAATAACTATTTTATTACTTTTGCAGTTACTATAGCAGTATATGCTAATTAGCACCCTAGCCTATAAGAATACCTCTTATATAGCAGGCCAGATTAGCTATAATTAGTATACCTGCAGTATAGATATTTACTTTTTTATAATAGAGGGAGTAGAGTATTAACCTAGGCAGATTGGTATTCTGATATTCTAACTTATATAATAGTACAGCTAATAAGAAAATTCGCATAGATTAAAGGATAATTAATAAGTCTCCCTCTCTTTTAGCTTAGTTTTTTAAAATAATGCACTAGGCTTTATATAAATTAGCAAGATTTGCTTTTAAAAATAGATAGATCTTGACTACGAAAATCACGATTGGCTAAAAGAGAGCCCCATATATCCAAAAACGGCCATATCTTGACTGCTAAATTCTAATTAGCTGTAATACTTGTAACTGATAATAAGGTTATTAACTTCTAAAACCAATATACTAATAACTAGCTAGAAGAACTAATAGAAATATAAGTAAGGCAAGTCTTAAGCTCCTAATATATGGTTTCTTACTATAATAATAAGTTTTATATTATATTCAGTATCTAGTTTGAGTCGGTTAGTATATGATGTTGACACAGGGGCCGAATGTGCAGGGGTCTAGCGCGATCGTGAAACCTGACAACCTTGGCGACCTGGGACAGGAACAGAGAGGAGATGACAGTGACAGTGAGGGGCGCTTGAAGCCGAGTCTGCAGTTCACGGGGCATCAGCTATTCTATGTTTTTGGTCTTGATGGTATAGGCGCTATGGCTTTATCCGGGGGTGTGAATTTTGCTCTGGCTTATGGTGAGTTTGCAGCTGACATTTGAGATGAAGACTAATGAGAATGGATAGTCATGTACACCACGCAAGACACCGTTAAGAACCCAATTCGGTTGTTTCAACTGCCAAACACACTATCAGGTGATGCAGCTGTAACGATTATTGTCCAATGTGTTCCCACGTGGTTCGTTGAGATGAAACTTGTCAGTTATGACCTTTCGAAACGGTCTGTCCAGCCGATTGGCTTTATTCAAGAACCATCGTGCCAGTGGCTTCGATGGCTATTCTTTCACCCACCAGCCTCTGATCCAGGCGACTCAGAAGTAGAAGAGAAAGAGCCTCAACCGGAATCCAAGGTCCCTCCTGTACTTACGACAATCGTGCAAGGGGCGCTGAGGGGCTTTATACTCGCTGTCTTGGGCTTCTTTATTCTCTGGCCCCTGAGCATGGCGGGTTTAACGACCGTTGGAGAACGCGATGGTGGGGATTGGAGATATCAAAATCGGTGGACACCACAGGCTTTCAAGGCTATTCTTGGTGGCGTTCTGGGGTTACTCACGACACCGTTAATGGCCCTGTTCTGGTTGATCAAGGCGGGTTGGGAGGGTAATGATGAGAGGATGAATGCAAGGACTTCAAGACAGAATCGGTACATGGCGGAAGTATAGACGTGCATTTCTATGAAAGGGGCGGCGATGGATTGACGGATTCGTGACATTGGATGGGAATATCATACACCACTAACTACTTAATTATGCCGGAGCAGGGTCAGGATAAGAATGCGGTTGGCATGGGCATAGAACACAGAAAGAATAAGGCTTAATGCTGATCCTTTACTAAAGAATGATAGCAAACATTATATAGACTAATAAACCTATGGGTGACGTATATCGTCGCTTTGAATGGTACCTCAGTGCTTAATTGCCGTGTTCTAAAGTCTAGGGTGGCTGTTGTATATTTATAGCACCTTTCTGATCACATTACATCACGTTTAATGCCGTCCGGATGAAGGATGAGAGCATTCTTTATTGGGATGATTTGTACTACTATGAAGGTCAAGGCTAAATATGAATGATATTTTGGTAGTTGTGAAGTTTGCTTCCAGTCTGTTGTCGATTTAAATAATTTGCGTCACGAATCTTCCACTTAATAATGTCATCAAGTCAGAAAAAGGTGCACGATAAAGAACTATAAGCTCCGGCGTCGGCGAAAGACGTCCTTGATGCCGAAAATTTCATTATTAGTAAGTTGGGAGATTTTAAAATCGTTCTCGACATCACTCGAGGTTTCAAAGCTGGATTGCAAAGCCTTGAAGCCCCAATCGAGTGGCGATAATTCCGTCCTGGCACTAACCTTACATTAAGTGGGGTACCAGCCCCATTCGTCAAGTCCCCACCTGAAAAGCCTTTCTGTCAGCCTCTCTCACGCTCGAAAACATCTTTAAGATGGTCGTAAACTTCCTTACCTCCGACTGGTCTGGTCGTAGACCTGCCATATTCGACAATCCAGTAACGTCCTCCCGAAGGACTTTTAGTCCACGCTTGCAGGAACACAGGTTTATATATAGCGTTCTTTCGCGCTCCTAGCTAGAGTCTTTGCTTCTCGTGCGCCGAAGCTATATAACGAGACATAACCTGGGAGCAGCCTGTATATTTAATGCAGAACTTGTACATAAACCTGTAGATAAGGTATAGGTTTGGGTCTAGGGATGAGCCATCTTGTTATACGGGAGCTTCAGATGGGCTCTATAGTGGTGAGATGCGAGCCTTTAAAAGATCGGTTACCAGATATCGCTTAGCAGCATGTATGTTATGCTTCGTTTAGAGATGCTGGCTGACTTAAGTAGGGCTAGGAGAGAGGGCAATGCAGCATATGTCGTGGCAACATATGAGCACTCGAGCATGGACGTTAATGGAGACATTGACCTGTGAAAATACTGCATTGTCGGATATGGTACCCTGTTTGTCTCGTGACCGATTCCGTTAGTAAGAGGATGATGCAGGCGAAAAAAGCGTTGACGAAGGACACCAAGTGGAATGGATGCCGGCATCGGGTTTTGAGGTCTCATGAGACCATGTGAATAGGAGACATGGCGCCAAAGCTCCCAAATTGCATTCATTACAATTGAGTTTCCGGCGCACCCTTTGCCATACGAAAGGCGCTTCTTATTCGCGTTGACAGGGACTCAGCGCTGGGTCCTGGGAAGTTGGAGAGGGCGCACGGACCTGTCAGACATTACGTGTATTCGGTTCATTGATGTGAATTGATGTATTCATGTTGTGTTCTGTTGAATTCTGCCCCTTAGAGGTTTTACCATTTCGGTTGTAATCTTAAAATATCCCTGCTTGCACGTGAGATCCCAGCATCTGTTCAACACCATGATGCTTGTTACGATTCGTGCCCGTAACAGCGCTGTAAGGCTTCTATAAGCAGCTGTAAGCACTAATGTAATTGCTACAATAGCAGTTATAGCCCAATATTTTGCCCTGTGGCGTAGTGGTTAGGTACAACCGTTACATGCAGCCGTGATGCTATTGTCGCATTGCCTGACTTAAAAGATACAGGACTATTTATTTATATTAGCTAACATGCGTTTAAGGACAAGTATAAGCCATAAAACTTTAAATTACCTACAAACTCTTTACTTTGTAATAGTATTATTTAAAAGCTTAATATAGTATTGTAATGGTTGCACAAGCTGTTAAGCCACAGGGCAACAGATCGGGCCATAATCGCTATGCGAGCAATCATAGGTGTGCTACAGCTGCCTTATAGAAGCCTTATAGCGCTGTTACGGGCACGAATCGTAACAAGTATAGAAAAGTATAAATTACTATTAGTCTATAATAATTAGTATATTTTATTTTATATTAATATTCTTAAATAAATATATATTATAAAATATTATTTATTTTTTATTTTAGTATTATTATAGGTTAGTAGATATTATTAATATAAAGTTAAAGCTTATAGGTAGGAGTAAGGATAAATTTAGTAGCTTAAAGCATATTGCACTAGGCTAGGTCCTGACTTAGTTTTAATAATATTTTAAGCTATAAAGAGGCTAAAAATAGCTATTTATAACTAAAGAAAAAGTCTAAAACTACATTTTATATATAATTCTATATTTATATAATTCTATATTTATATAAGCTTTATATTACTAACTTTATTTACTATTTTGCCCCCTACTGTTACGATTCGTGCCTGTAACAGCGCTGTAAGGCTTCTATAAGGCAGCTGTAGCACACCTATGATTGCTCGCATAGCGATTATGGCCCGATCTTTTGCCCTGTGGCTTAACAGCTTGTGCAACCATTACACATACCTACTAAATGACAGTAAGTGCGTTTTTTAGAGGGATAGATATAAGGTAAAGACATATATACTGTAATTAGACAGAAAGGAGAAATATAGTACATTCTGGTTTATATATATAAGTAAGGTCTAGGTTAGGTTAAACTTAAAACTTAGTAATAAAAGAAGTAAAAAGCTTACTAATAAAAGGGCTAGATCTTTATGTTAACTTAAACTTTACTTAAGGTCCTTTATTAAGACCTCTCTTTTATATAAGAGTAGAATGCAGGGAAGTTACAGGGTTTGTTAACTAATAGGATTCTTTTCCTTATAGCTAGACCTTTAGTTAGCAGAAAACATAAGGGCAAAAGAGGTTAGGTAGTTAATACTAACCCTATCCTAACCACTGTCGTGACCCCGCTGTAGCCTTGTCCCGCTTAAAGAGATAAGGGATAGGGAATGGTATTTTATCAAATACAAGCGGTCCTTGTTACAGTAGAAAGAGTGACAGGCCATGAGAGGAAGAACTTGCGCAATGCTCACCACATGTGAAATGAATGCTTGATTCTTCACCGCATACCACCGAAGCGGAAAGCTTCGCGTCTATTACATGAGCCAATGAGAGACACAGTGCATGATACAGAAAGGTGACTGGACGTAATGTGACCTAATTAGGGGACTGTGGCTTTAATATATCTCCTCAGTGCGCACAAGCCTCCAAGCCGTACCCTGCCCCAGTGTTATACCTTTAATAGTTAGCGTCTGCTGTAGGGCGTCTTAGGGAGCGTAACTGTTAAGGTCTTGTGAGAGCTTTACCTACTCCTTGGGTGGAAGCTCGGCGAGGAGAAGGTATCGCCTCCAATGAGGCCTCTGATTGGTCTGCACCCCTCGTCGTGACCTGCTTGGAGGCTTATGGGCACTTATGGGATACTTCGGGCCACAAAGTGTATTACCACCCAACCGGTAATTGAGGAGTTTGGAGAAATTGGATGTCATGAGACTTTGACGCTAACTTAGCTTGATTTGGCTGCTATTTTAATCAAACTGAATTTTCACATGTCAACCGCGTACCACCAATCCAGCCAAGTGAACAAGAATGAGGGGCTGTAACTCAAACTGAATGCTGTCACATGTCAGCTATATACTGCCAATCTAGCCAACTGAATAAGACTGGCGATGTTGGGAGATTATGTTTATGGCATGGGTTACTGAGCCATCCGCAAGCATCACACAATCGCCTCAGCTAAGGTCTGATATAGCCCTTAGGAAGGACATTTTCCTTCTCATATCTTATCATCTTCGTCAACACCATCTACCAAACTGCAACATATTTCATATCAACATGCAAAGTGAAACTCTGGAACCGCCAGATATCAGCTCTGCTGTTACCCCAAGAGGCCAGGCCGTTAGAGAGCCTAGCAACACGGTCATACCTACAACAGCTCTTGAGATGGATAGTAGGGAAACACCAAAAATTGAGACTGTTGGCTTCTCGACGATTAGCGGCTCCAGCGAGGCATATGTGGAGTGAGGAGATTCTGATGGTCCTGTCGATAAAAGCAATTCTAACTTACGTTTTAGCGTAGTCTTTGTCCACGGGCTACAGGGACATCCTAAAGAGACGTGGACTGCCAGAACCCAGCAGGGAGACACCATCTTTTGGCCCTTTTCTCTTCTTTCCCACCGTCCTAAACTCGAACACGCTCGTATCCTTACCTGGGGCTACAACACCAACATCAGGTTTTTTCATTCCATGAACCAGCAGGATATAAACATGCACGCAAATGATCTAAGGGAGGGTCTCATGCGAGAACGTGAAAACGACGTACGTACCTATCCGTATCCTCTGTCGCCGCTCTAATACAAGACGTCAGCCATCGCGACCTCTTATATTCGTGGCTCATAGCTTAGGAGGTATCTTGGTCAAAATTGTGTGTAACCTCTCGCCATTGCTTAGTTTTACCTTCCCTCACTGCGGACCCCTTTTTCCGGAATTTGAATCTGCTATTACTAAATCCCGGTCAGGCTCTGGATTATTCAGCATGGCCACAATCTCGATATACGCAAATCTATGAGTCGACAAGAGGTGTCATATTTCTAGGCACGCCTCATCGCGGTAGTCAAGCAGCAAGCTGGGGCGTTATTGCTGGGAACTTGGCCCATCTTGCTCTTCCACGCCTTTATCTCGGCATCTTGAAGGGGCTCACCCTTGATAGCGCCTCATTGGACACCTTCCATATGCGGTTCATGCGAATGCTTGACGAAGGGAAGTTTGGCATACACTCATTCACAGAGACCAAGCCCATGACGGCTCTACAACCAATAGTAAGTAGGTTATTTCTTCACTATATCAGCTCGTTGACAATGGTAAGGTGGTGCCTCCCGCTTCTGCGACAGTTGGTCACGGAAATGAAACAGTAGAAGGTATCGACGGTAATCATTTGGAGATATGCAAGTTCTCTAAGGATACGGATCAGGGATATAAGGCGGTGGTTGCCGCTATTGAGGGCTATGTGCGAGTAATTGAATCTTCCGATCCCCCGAGTAGAAGGTATGTGGCCCGCTCTCTTACATATAGAGCTAACCTGAACAAGGGCTTCCCTAGAATCTCCTGCACTGTATCAGTCGTTTCACGTACGCGCGATCATCTAGATACTTTCGCATGTGGAAAGGATGGACGTGTGTACACTTCTTGGTGGACCGCAGGGCTAGGGTGGCGGAACGCAGAAGAGTGGAAAGACCTTCGTGGTCACTTCTCGCCTGGCGCCACGGTAACGGCGCTAACACGACATCCTGAGCACCTCGACCTCTTCATTTGTGATGTTGATGGCTGTGTCTACACAGCCTGGTGGAACAGGGCATTCCCCGAATGGTCAAGTTTAGGTACTCTTCCGGACAAATGGTTCCTTCGCGATTGGGTGGACTACTGGTTCCCTGGTTTATTCCCCCGCGGCTGGCAATTGATCGGCACTGGGTTCCCTGGAGGAGCATCCGTTTCTGCTGTTGCCCGCAGAAGAGAGCTGATCGACTTATTCATCTGCGGCAGAGACGGGCAGGTATATACCTCTTGGTATGCTGAGGGCTCGGGCTGGCTGAAGGAAAATGAGTGGAAGCCACTCGGTGGTGCTTTTACGCCTGGCACTAAAGTAACGGGGGTAGCACGGGATCCTAACCGGCTAGATCTCTTCTGTTGTGATGCTGACGGCTGTGTCTATACGGTGGACTGGACTAGGGGCAGAGGATGGTCAGAACCTTGGCGACGGGTCGGTCTTAGGTTCCCTGGAGGAGCAGACGTTTCTGCCATCGCTCGCAAAAAAGAGCAACTGGATTTGTTTATTTGTGGAGAAGATGGGCAGGTGTATACCTCCTGGTGGACTGAGGGCTCGGGCTGGCTAAAGGAAGATGAGTGGAAGCCACTCGGCGGTCATTTTACGCCTGGTACTAAAGTAACGGCAGTAGCACAGCATCATGAGCGGCTTGATCTCTTTGTGTGTAATGCTGGTGGGTGTGTCTATACGCTGGGGCGGAGTTGTGACGAAGAGGCAGAATGGCGAACAGACTGGCAATCACTTGGCGGAACGTTTCTTGGAGGAGCAGTTGTGTCTGCGGTGGCTCGCACAAAAGAAGCTAGTATCGACTTGTTCGTTTGCGGGGGTGATGGAAGAGAGTTCACGTTTTGGTGGAAAAGGTGGATGCCGATAAAATGGGATGGCTGGCACTTAATTGGGAGGCAACACGTGTCTGATTAAGAGTCGCAAGGGGAAGAGTTGGGGGTGCCTTGGGAATCATGTGGTTGCCGGCTGGAGAATGTTCACCGATGAGTTGGCATCGATCCGTTCGGTACAAGTTGCTGATTTAGGGAGGCTGGGCCTAACAGTACTGGTCCATAGCAGACTAGTAACGGCAAAGAAAACACCACTCTTTTATATGGTTAGGGTTAGGATAGGGTTAGTATTAACTATCTAAGCTATCTTTGCCCTGGTGTTTTTTCTTTAGCTGGGATATAGCTATAAAGAGAAAAATAAAAGTAAAAAGAGACTATTATAAGTAAACTCTTTTAACCCTACTACTGTACGGAGTCGTGTGGTATTTCGACGAAATACAACAAATCTGGCCCGTGCACGTTGCCGGGTCGTCTGTGGCGGTCAATAGGCGGACGGGTACCCGTCCTTCTAAAATGGGACGGGACCCGTCCTAATTGCCATATCTGGTATAGCTCACTCCGCTATCGGTCTCCCTCTCGCGCCATCTCGAATGTCGCGTTCTACTGCACTCGCTGCTAATCGTGTCGAGACTATGGGCTTACGACGACTGCTTGGCTATGACCGTCAACCAATCTCAAAGTCTAACACCGTTTCCTGACGATTGTCTCCCTCCCGAAGGCGAGTATGAGTCACGGGAGGCGTTATTCGAGGCAATCAACGCCTGGGCGGCGACCAGGGGCTACGCGTTCATAACTGGAAGGTCAACTAAGGAGAAAACCGGTAGGAGGACAATCACGTATATGTGTGATCGTCGCCGTAACCATCTGATCGTTTCGAGAGAATGTTAACGCAAGACGACAACTCGAACAACAGGCTGCGAGTTCTCTGTACTGGCGAAAGAGAATAAAGATAGAAGTACCTGGACTCTGCGGCACCGTTCTGACAGCCGATTCTTACTATATAACCATGAACCAAGCCAAGATACTACTGCCTACCTAGTACTTCGAACAATGTCTAAGGAGCACCTGTCTCAACTGACTGGCCTTGCTAACGCTGGGATAACCCCTAAAGAAATTAGAACGTACATGCGGCAGAACACCGACATGATAGCAACACAACAGGACATCTATAATCGTATTGCAGATGCTAGACGAGAAGTGTGTCAAGGATAAAGCAGCATTAACGCACTTGCTGATCAGCTGTTTAGAGAAGGATTTTGGAGTCAGTTCCAAACCGGTCCAGACGGCCGAGTTAAAGCTGTTCTGTTTGCGCACCCTGATTCAGTGGCATATCTACAGGCATATCCGGATGTCTTAATCTTAGACTGTACCTATAAAACCAACAAATACGGCATGCCATTTTTGGACTTGATCGGTGTCGACTCTTGTCAACGTTCGTTCTGTGTCGCGTTTGCTTTCCTGAGCGGGGAATGTGAAGAAGACTATTTTTGGGCGTTAGATCGATTCCGATCGTTATGCGAAAACCACAGGATTAGGCATCCCTCTGTCATCTTGACTGATCGCTGCCTAGCATGTATGAATGCTGTCGATACTTGCTTCCCATCGTCAAGGCCGCTGCTATGTCTCTGGCATGCTAACAAGGCAGTTCTCCGCTACTGTCAGCCAAGATTTACGCGCCAGACTCAAGGGGACAACCCGGGAATAGAGGCTTGGAATGAGTTTTACGGCCATTGGCATTCGATCATTAAGTCACCGAATAAACAAACTTTCCACGAACGAGTGTCCGAGTTTGAGAAGAAATATCTCCCGGACTATATCGAAGAAGTCAGATATATCAAGACAAACTGGCTTGACCAATATAAAGAGAAGCTGGTGAAGGCGTGGGTCAATCAACACCCCCACTTTGACAACGTCGTTACTTCAAGGGTGGAAGGCATACACTGGCTGCTTAAGAGCCACCTCAAAGTATCTATATTGGACCTGTTCGAAGCTTGGCGATCGATCAAACATGCACTACTGAATCAACTGGCGGAGCTGAAGTCGAACCAAGCCAAGCAGAAGATCAGGACCCCTATTGAACTCTCCAGTACCCTCTATGGTGCAGTACGTGGTTGGGTGTCTCATGAAGCTTTGCGAAAAGTTGAGCAGCAACGAAAGCTTTTATTGCATGAAGACTCTGCTCCCATGTCAGCCTGTACTGGTTCTTTCTCACGATCACAAGGGCTACCCTGCGCTCACAAGCTGAAGGGTTTATTAGTTCGAGACCAGGCACTGCAACTCGAAGATTTCTATCCGCACTGGCACTTGACTCGGAAAGATAATCGGCGACCCCTCTTAGAACCCCGCCAGCGAGTCGATCCAGTGGCTGCGAGTTCGTCTCTGCCGTTATCTAGTGTGAGAAGAGAACTTAGTGGCTTCGAAGTCATCGAAAACGCAAGGCCGATACGAAACCCTCCTTTATGCAGCAAATGTCATATACTAGGTCACGCAAGGAACTCTAAGGAGTGTCCACTACGATACTCAGAACTAAGAGCATTGCCAGTCGTATCTTCAGACTAGCCGCAGATGTGTTCAGAAAACTTTCAGTGGATACCCTTTGCGGTCCCGGAGGAGCCAAGGCCACCAGCGATGGAAACGCTCGGCGAAATACAGTGGCAACCAATCACGACTTTGGAAAATTTCGAGTTTGAGCCTGAATTAACTTGTCAAGATCTGCCATGCCAGTTGACCATCGAAACAGAGCAGGTGGACCGATACATAACGACTCCAGAACCTCAGCATCTATTACCTGCACTATCTATATATACACCACCGTTGTCTTCACAGTTAACCTCGGGAGACCCAGCTTTAGACCTAACTACACATCTAAGGTATGACGATCCACGAGCCATCCACCAGAGATACGTCAAGTCAAGAGAGGACTAGTATAAGGCTTAACCCCCGGGAACCTGGCTTGGTAATCGCCAGTATCGAAAAGCAATGGGCTTGCCTTTAGGATACCTAAAAGAAAGCTACAGCTGGTGCCTTGATTATAAGCAGATGGGGAGGTACTGCAAAACCTCGATGGGTCTGAGAGAGTGGACTAAAGAAGAGATGATGGCTTACTTAGACTGGGATAAAGCAGAGACTGATCGCATCGAAGCACGAGTAGCTGAGGAGACCGAGAACGGACGACTTTTTACAAGCAGAAGAGGCATGGGCGAGCTTTGGGAGATGGCTTAGCGGGATATCGATGAACAAGAAGCCTTGTATTCTGCCGCGGAACAGGAAGAAAGTTGTATTGTAGTTTAGCCGTAGTTCTAGTAGATTTTATTAGAGTGGATGTATCACTTAAATACATCAAGGCTGTTCAAATCAAAGTCATCGACTTGCTTTGAAAAAAACATAGCAGGTTAATGGGACTTCAAGTAAAACCACTCGAGATAGTGGAATTGCATAGCGGGAGGCAATCCGATAGCGGAGAGGGCTAGACTGAATGTGGCAATTAGGACGGGACCCGTCCTATTTTAGAAGGACGGGTACCCGTCCGCCTATTAGCCGCCGTTTAGAGGTTTAAAGGTACACGGACACCTAAACCCAGGTTTAAAGAATGAATTGCTAAAAATTTTGGGAAAGGTATAATGCACAGATACCTAAACCTGGGTTTAGGCGGTTCTGCTATAGAAAAATAGCAAGTTTACTAGCAAGGTTATAAAAATTTAGAGGCCTATAAGTAAAAAGTTCTAAATATTTATTACTTATAACCCTAACCAGGACTCCTTTGGCGTGTTTTTTAACTGCAATTTTCTTGCTAATAAAGCTATAGACTAAGAGTCGATAAAGCATCTGAGCTATGTAGAAGCTTAGAATTCTCTAAATATACTATTATGCTATATTAGACTGCACCCGTTATTTAGATAAGCCAGTACCGGCCTAAAAGAATAAGTAGTCTAGTAGCAGGATAAAGCAAGCGGCCTGCGCAAATATTAGGGCATTTATATCTTTAGTAAGAATTATCTAAAATGGTAAATGGCAAATATTAGATTTACCCTAGAGAGGGGCTATCTAATCAAGTAGCCTAATAATGTTCTTATATATAGCTTAGAAGTAGCCACTAGCCTATATTACTAATATAATATTGAAATGCAAGGTAACCTCCTTTTAGATCCTATAATTAGAGAGCATATTTAGGTTTAATATAGATCTTAAATATCGTTTATTTGCGTTCCAGGCCTTTAAAATTGTACTACAGGATAGCTATATTTTTAAACTTTATTTGCAATTCTGGCTAGAAGAAGAGAGATCTTTAATTATATTATTATTAAATGCTAATAAGGGGAGGTATCTAGATCTAAATAGATAATAGTTATTATATATAACTAAGAATAGTTTTTTATTGCAGTTATAGGCCTTAGCATAGATAACGGCAGGGTTGCGACTTTAAGGGCAGCTAGGAGTATTAACTCCTTTTGCCTTTATCTAATAATAATATATTTTAATATCTTAAAGAAGAAAAGATTAAAAGTAACTTACTAAAAGAGGCATATTAAGAGCTATTTTAGAAAGTCTATAATATAAATATTAATAGCAATTACTTTTCTATAGTAGTGTAAAAGGTTTAATCCTATTATTATTACTATATAGTTAATTAGGGATATAGTTATGCATTCTAATATCTAACTAGCAAGAGTGCAGGTTTATCTGCTTAAGATCTATTTTAGAGAAGATAGTATTATAAACAAGTCCTATAGTTTTATAGAGGCTTAGTGTTATAAAGATATTCTTAAGATTATAGGCCTGAAATAGTAACTATAGATTCTTAAAGTATATAATACTATTTTTAGCCTTAATCTAGACTTAAAATAAGTTAGCTCTTTAAGTAATAAATAACTAGAACAGTTTAAGATTATTAGTTAGTAATATATATTATAAGTAATAAGCCTTATTATTATCTCTTGCTTTTTATTTACCTATCTTAAGCTACTCCTAAAAGGAACGAGACTTTATATAGGTAATATTAAAAGATTTAGGGAGCTCTTAGTAAAGAGGATTAAAGATACTACTAAATGCTGCTAGAATGATTATATTATTATATAGATCCTTCTGGCAATCTAGAGATAATCTGTTTTAAGATGCAGATGTTTTAGAGGCCTTAAGAAAGAATAGATATATATTAAAGTAAATCCCTAATATATTTACTAACCTAAATAAAATATATTAAGTAATAGCAAGATCGAGACTATATAGCCAGATTACCTAATTTATAGATAGGTTATGCTTAAATGGCAGTATAAATAATAAATAGAAAATGCCAGGTTTATAAATAGCCTAAAGGCTCTTAGGCCTAAACTAAATGCTATTAATATCTTACTGCTATTTAATGCAGACTAGGCTATATTTTAGGCTGGCTTTGGTTTTATAGAAAGATAAAGGCTTAATAGGCTTATTAAAAAGAAATGCCTTTTACTAGTATAGGTAGTTAATAGCTTTATGTATAAAATGCTTATTAAAGATAGTGTTAAGAGGCAGTAATAAACCTTAAAAGAACTATGCCCTTTCTTTAAAGGTATAAGTTTATATATAATTATAATTATTATATAAACCTAAACTTAAAGAAGCTTTTAATTAGATATCTAGGATAAGTTATATACTATAGTAGGGAGAACTTAGATACCAGACTTATAGTAATACTTAGTAGAAAAGAATGTTTAGAAGATATACTTATATATAGCAGTTTAGGATTTAAGGATTTCTAGGCTATATTATATCTCCTGGGCTTAAAGAGCGTTAATAAAGGAATAAAGATAAGGATATATGTATATCTAGTTAGAAAGATTAATTAGGAGGCTTAGATTCTCTTTTAATAGGCAGTTAGGTAAAACTAAGTAAGAGTTAATTATATAAAAGTTATGGTTACTATTAGTATTAAATAAAGTATAACTATAGTCTAAAGTTGCTTTAAATATTAGGGAGCTAGACTTATTTTGCCTTAAGTTGCTTATTACTTTTTATATATTAATAGCCTAATATAATAAAATAGGCAAAGTTACTAAACTATTCTAAGCAAGGCATAAAGTATCTTAAGCAAAGTACTAATTTATAAAATTAATTTAGGGGGGTAAAAGGCTATTATACTAAGATAGTATAGCCTATAGTATTCTTAATAGGTATTGGCGGGCATAATAGGCCTATATATAGAGTTATATAAGTTTGCATTCCGATAAGGCTAAGTCTCTCCGTAAATGGCCTATTACTAGTTATACCTCTTTATCTAGGTTTAAATGTCCTAGAGTAGCTGTAGACTTAAATGTTATTTACTCTAATATCCTTCTCTCCTTTATTCTATTAGCCTTGGCATAGGATATACTCCTTATTTATCCTGTATCTTTTAGGGAATGCGTAACCGGAATAGCTAATAATATGTTTGCTGTAGATAGGCAATTATATAGGGAAGTATTATTGCTAAGACTGGTATCTTTAAAATCCAAGTTTCCTTATAGGAGATGCTAGCTGCTGGCTGATGATATGGCAGGATTGCCTAGAAGGGAGTGTTTATAGGAATGGCCTATTAGGAAATAATGCTATAAGTAAATTGATAGAAAGGGAAGAGCTATATTAGTAGGTCTATTAATAATTAGTAGTACTAGCTGCAGTATAATAGACCTGGCTTACTAGGCAGATACTTTTATAGCTGTTGGCTTCTTGAAGTTACTTGGCCTAGCCCTAGCAATGCAACTGTTAATATCGTTTTTTGCTATGCTCTTGCTCTTGCTACTTCTTGACTTTAGTTAGGACTAATAGAGGCGCTATAGTACTTTAATGCGGCTAATTTTAATAAGATATATATATAATAGAAGAACGATATGTTTATATGTTTAGGAGACTTATTAGGTTCTTTGGCTTCTTAATATATTTTAGTTAAGGCGCTCTTTTCTTTTCCTTATATATGTTTTACTAATTTAGTCTTTATAAGACTTAGTAAAGGGGCGAACTTAATTTTAAGCCTAAAATAGTAATTAGCTAGGATAAATGCATTAATAAGGCTGTAGTGCAGTTATTAGTTTTAGAGAGCATGCTAAGGAAAAAAGTAAATATAATATAAGACTAAATTTAGTAAATTTACTTTTATAGAGCCTAAAGATATAATATAATGCTTTAAGGTAAAATAAAAGGCAGGCAGCGTAATAGGTTAAAATAAGCTGAAATTTATAGCAATATAGGATATAAAGAAATTTTTACCTATTATTAATATAAATGCTTGGGTTTACAATATATTTACTTAAATGCGTTGCGTGATTTAATAAAGTCTATATTGTTTGCTGTAACATAATGATATTTATAAACAGTGTTTATATTAATAGAATGCATTTGACTATATACTAGGATGTATATTTTTCTCTGCTATTTAGTTAAATATTGCTTAGGATAAAGTCTAGCTATTTTAGGACATTACTATAGAGTCCACTAGGATATTATCCGGCTTAAGCCCTAGGGTTATTAGCTTATTTCTAGAGTAAATTACGATGCTATAGAGCTGGCAGGGATACTGTCTGGTCTAAGCCCTCCTCTTATTGGTTTCATATTAAGAAAAACGATTAGGGTGTAATGATATTTCGTAAGCAGCCTCTCTGAGCTTGGACCACGCTTTCGTCCCACATAGAGTTAGATGCATTCTTTTATGTATTTTGTAGCTAGAGATGGATAAAAAATAGTTCTAAGGCTATAAATCGTTTAATTACTTCCTTCTCTATTATCCGATCTAAATATTTCTAGATGCACTTTTATAATTAAACTTTGGCAAAATAAAATGCCTCTATTAACTGCATGCGTGAATTCCACTAATACCTCCTAGGATGCAAGCCTGGGAGGAGCCGGATTTGCATGTCTTATATATCTATTTTGCCTTACTATATATTGTTTAAATAAATATCCTTTAGCTAAATATTTTCTATGTAAACCTTTTTCTTCCTTTTGCTTTTTTTCCTTTTTTTATTACCTTCTATCTATATTATATAATAACCTACCTTTATTAACTGCACTCTTATATCTATTATATATTCTTATCCTCCCCCCTTACTTAATATATTATACTAATTTCTATTAATGAAATGTCTCTCCTGGCCCCTCCTCTATCCATTGCTTTTACTGCTATATTCTGCAACGGCACTCTCTCTATCTATCTGGCCCTGCACCTGCCCTCCTATCTGCGGTTATGGCACTTAATCTTAGCCTTCCCCCCTGTTACTGGGCCCCTGTCTGTGGCATTCTATCTCACGTCGGGATAATGGTTGGAATGCGGGTTATATCTGACTTGTTAGACTGGCTGGTTAGTTCTTGCCTATATTATACTTTTCTACATTCCCTGCTAAATATACTATATAATACACTTATAATATGATCTAAATCTGACTGGATTTAAATATATTAGATCCCTCTGAACTGGAAACTTTACTATGTTGGTTAATCTGCTTTTAATGTATTATGGCTTGGATTGGTAACCCTTCCTGCAAATCGGTATTCCCATACCATCCCCTACCCCAAATAGCTGCTTGTCTCTCCTCAATCTAATATACCGAAATGCACGGTCCATGCAGCCTGGCCAATCACATAACACAATCTCAATCTCGATAACCACATCAAAAAAAAATCACCAAACTTCAAACTTATCGCAGCACTGTAATTTAGATTTATATTAATTCATACTTTGCAAAAATACATACCTAAATGTTGCCTTTTAATACATACTACTTTGGGCTATTTTACTTGCCGGGTTTCTTTACATGTTGCCCCCCTCGTTTTCAATCAATGTTGCCCCCTATGGTTCAATAGCGCCATTTCATTTTGTATGTATTTTTCAAACATGTAGCCCCCTACATAAATGCTGAATGGTTGATAGGGCGAATAACTTGGACTTTATCTGTTTTCCGTTAATGCAATGGTAATGTTCTTTTTCGAGACTGTACTGGGCTCCGAAGAGATGACCCTTATTCTTTTCGTTAATAAAGATCCATTGTTGTGGATGTTCGTTTGCTTTGTTCGAGCATTCTTGACAAGGATATAGATTGTTGTCGGGGGAACACTGCGGACAGCGGCAGTCGTGGGAACCCTTCGCAGAATTGCATTCGTGGGAACCCTCCGCAGAATGGCATTCGTGGGAACCCTCCGCAGAACGGCATTCGAGTGAACAGTCCGGACAATAGTATTCCCTTAACACCCCAAGTTTTGCCACGAAGTCTTTCTTGTTCGCGAAATGCTCAGTATGCTTGACGGAGCTGTGAACTTTCCAGTCAAGACTCGGATTGCCGAAAGTGAAGACCATTAGTCTCTTTCCCATATCCTCCAGATACGTTTGCTCGCTAATAAGCTCTTCAAGGACCAGCCTGAGAAGAAGACATCCCTGGGAATGGGCAATCACCACGATAGGGGTATCGTTTTTCTCATCCTTTTTCTCATCCTTTTTCTCCTCCTTTTTCTCCTCCTTTTTCTCATCCTTTGGCTTCAAGGCTTCCGACAGCTGCTCCTTCAGCAACCCTTGGGCTGCCCTGCTGCTCTTTGTCCTTTGGATGGCGCTGGGAACATCGGTCGTGGTTGTAGAACTTCTCTCGCCTGCGCACTCGATCAAGTCCCAGAGGATGCCATCACTCCTGTTGAAGATACCCTTTAACATACCCTTTCCCTCTCCTGCCGTGGTTTTTGCTTCCGTTTTCGCCTTGGGTTTTGTTTTTGTTTTTGCCCCGGTTTCTTCCCCCGTTTCCGCCCCGGGTTCTGACGAGGCGCCCGTCTCAGGGTTAAATTGGGTGAATAACTTGTCCAGAGCGATGTTCACCCAGTAATATTCTCCAGCAATACCATTAATAAAAAACCATTTCTCCTCCCTACCCCATTTCTTTTCGATGACGTTATTAATTTTGCCATCATCGCTGTCAAGCGCCGTGTCCATATCAAAATCCTCCAGTTTCTTACCCTTTCCCCAGTCAGTGAAAATAGACACTATTGATTTTGCCAATCGCTGCAGTTGGCATATTGCAGCATTCCGGTTCATTCGACATTCCAGATTCAGCTCGTTGTACATGACACTCGGTTTGCTGTCATCCTTCTTGGCGGGGGAGCCACGTTTTGTAGGCTCCACTAAGTCAATAAAGAATAGCGCCAACTCGGACCTGTTCTGAAATATGAACTTGAGTGTTCCCTGATTGTCTGGGTTGCTGCGTATCCCGTCCCAAATACCCGGTGCAAATCCCAAATACTCACTCCACGCGTTCCATATCTGCTTTGCGACCGCAAGGACTAGCCCCCTGACCGCGATGCGACCGGCGCCTTCGAAGGTTTCCTGAGCGTATGTCAAAAGCCTATTGGACCCAATTAAGCCCAAGGTGGCCTCTACCAGATTGATAACAAGTTTTGATGCACCTAGAGCTTGGCTGGTTTCTTTGGCGTGATCGAGAATGCCTTTAACTGAGGTCATGAAAATGTCTTCAACTTCGGTTTCGACATTTTTTGCAGTAGTTGTGACATGTGAGATGGTGTCACTGATGTTTCCCATCATTCTTGTCACCTCTGAATTAACACTTGATTCGATTTTATCTTCGATGGTGTCGAGAGCCGTCTGGGCCTTGGTAGCCGCCTTTTCGATTTTCTTAGCAGATTGGGCAGCATTGTCGGGTAAAACTTTGGTGGCATCCTTCAGCATGCCGGCAATGTTCTGGAATTCATTCCCAGCATTGGTAAAGGCTTTGCCAATGTTTTCGGGTAATCCCTTGGCAGCATCCCGAAGATCATGAGCAATGTTTACACAATGATGGGCAGCAGCGCTAAGGCTGAGCTTAGAGTAGAAGATGTTAGGCATTTTCACTAGGGGGAGGTCGGGAGTGAGAGAGAAAGGTTGCGAGCAACTAGAATATGAAGGAAAATGAATGGAATGATGTTTGACAGTGGTCATAAAATATAGCTCTTCAATTGTTGGACCTCTATAATCCGTTCACATGTGAAATCACATGCGAACCCTTCCACAATAGACTTTCTCGGTGCATGGGGTTTCCGGTCGGAAACTTCCACTACCGCCCAAAACCTCTCCGTGTATGCACGGGGCGATATCCAGGACGTAGAATACTCCAAACCTTATTTCAATACGATCACATGGTCCTGGATGTGTCTATAGTGGCAACCAGCCAACAGACATTAAAGCCTACGTAATGGCAAAAGGCATACTCAAGAGCGAAAAGCAGGTCGACCCTACCGCTTCCTCGTACCTCTCCGGAAGGGTTGTTTCGGAGCAGCTATTGCGCTCCTTGCCAGTAGTTAATGATGCTTGGCATCAGATTGACCAAGCGAGGGGAATGGAAGACGCGACCGACAATGAACTTCTCTTACATCTCCACAGATACTAGACAATAATTTGGGGCACCAACAATTTATCATAGAAGAGTTAGAAGAGGATATGTAATAATAAGCTGGAGTGTTTATTATATTATTTGCTAGTAACTCGCCTGTGTAACGCAGCGATTTCAGGGTTATGGTATGTCTCGTTATGCTGGTAGATCCTGGTCAGTGGCGTTGTGCTGCAATTGTCGTTGTTAGGTTGGCACGGCCCCTCAGGGAAGAAACGCGGCTCGTTTCGCGCTTCTGTTTTCCAGGCCTAGATAGAAATGTGCCGCATTTCTAGTCTACATGCTTGAGTAGGGTTTCAGTAAAATGTCTGAAAAAGTAAGGTGACCATTGCTGGGCTGGCGCAACTAGGAATAGCCGCCTACTTAAAGATTTAGCTCCGGCAGGAATAAAAAGCCCCAGAGCGTGCACGGACGAAAAGTATGTATTCCGTCGTAATGTCGGCAGCAATCATTGTAGTAGGGATTCTGCCAGTTATGCTCAGTACGGCAATGCTCTTGAATCTTCCGAACTCGACGGGCAACATAATAACACTTCCGACATCTAAGCCTGTCTGTATACGGGACTGCAAGATGGGGAATAAGTTTGGTATTCGGCGGCAGATAGTGAAGCCCACATATCTCAGCTTGGTTTCGGATAATGCGAGGCAGTGCCTGGATGCTTGCTACCACTTAACGTCGCTCTGTAAGTAGTATACTAGGATATCTTACTTGTAAATGAGTAGTTACCTCATTCGCCACATAGGCAAAACGATAAGTCTTGCATATCGCGATCTGGCATTTCAATAAGTATATAAATGGTTCTATAATAATAATAAATATAGCTATTATATTATATTATTATATCTATGAAAAGAGCTCTGTCCTGCGCCAATACTTATATTATATTTAATGCTGCTTTGCGCAACATAATTAAAAGTAATATTATTATCTCGCTCTACCTATTAATGTGACTCGATCTCGAACTTACCGTTCTGGTTACATAATATGCGTTTTACTATTTTTATTGGTTGGAAGGTAAATGGACTCTACTACAGTCGATGAGAGCATTGGTTACTAGGATAACACGGTTTTAATTAGGCGGGATTTAAATAATCTAGAACCCTCAGGATTAAGATAATACTATTGCTGTGCTTAGTGGCAATGTGACATAAGGGAGATACCTCTGCTTTATTCTTTATTTGTTTACTGTCATTCTGGCTTTAGGTAAGTAGATAAAGCAGCTAGGGTTTAGTTTAAGGTAGTTAGTATATAATGGTCTCGGTGTTCTGGATCATGAACATATTATAACGTAATAGTTTATCCACCTAGAAGACGCTTAGCTAACTTATCAAAAATTTCTTCCTTTATTTGCTTACTGAACTCTTTATCTCTTCTACTCTCAATAGAAGTCACTCTGCCATTCAGAGAGTCAATATCGTCTCGTATTTCTAACATCGTAGCTTCCTCTGTGTCATTCCCATTGGCTAGTGGCAGTGCTACCTGCGCCTCTAAGCCTTTATACCTCTTCTCCAGGCGTGCGAACTTGTCCTTAAGCTGAGCGTTCTTAACTCTTAGCTAGGCGTTATCGGCTTGCAGTTCTCCAACCTTGGACTTTAGCTTATTCAGCTTATCCCAGAACTAGGTAAATATATCAGGCTGGCTGTCTTATCGGGGCTATTTACGGTTAGATAACAGAGCGTTAGGTGGGAACTTTGTTGCTCTCTTATAAGATAGAGGTTTAGGTGGAGTAATAGTGGCAACCTTTCCTCCATTGCCGCTAAACATATGTGAGATATCGTGATCGGGATCGGAGGAAGGTTTAAGTTGATGTTATTCTACAGTTTCGCTAATAGATTTAAGCTCATTAAGTGATAATAAAGACTCTTAGATATAAATACGCAGAGAAGTAATATAAGATAGCTTATATAGGGAGTCGAGAACCTTACCTAAGCGCGCTCAAGCTGCCATAACCGGCTCTTTTACGTCGCTAAGAACAAGAACGGTAATTATATTATCTAGCTCCAAATTAAGATATATAGTTAAGTCAAATATCTGCTTTATGGCATTAGAAGGGTTTGGTAAAGTAGAATAGTTAAAGGATTTAATAAAGAAAGGGTTAATACAGAGGCATATCCCTGCCCTAGCTAGTTTATCCTTAAATCTACAGGGGATGCTGATCTCAAAATACGCGCAAGGTTAACTGTTGTGCTTAAATAAATCGAGTTGCAACGTAAATCGTATCACATTGTGATCGGGATCTGCGGTCACCAAGGTATACGTGGCACGTTCCCACTGCCACTAAACGGCAGCTGTTGTTTGATTAATATCGATACATAATAGAGTCGCCATAGCATATGCTACTAATAGCACACAGAACCTAATGGTTAGTACACCAGATCGGGGCTTACCTGCACTGCAAAAACGTCAAACAACACAGTCACAAGAAGATACCGGCTTCGCTGGCAGGCGCCTATAACCTCCAGTAGAACTGCCAGATCGCCTCGAAACTCCAGTAGAACTGCGATATTCCGAGTCAGGTCCCTACTACACGCCCCGGTTATTCCACACAAAGGAGACTGCGCTCGCTCTTGGTGGATATAATCCGGAATTTTATAACAGCTGTAGCGCGATGCATCGGTTTCCCTTGCGGAGCATTGTTAAGTTCGGATAGATCGAGTTGAGAAGAAGCGCGGGAGGATGTGTTGATGAAGGAGGAGGATGGTTGTGGAGTGGAGTTAACATGGCGAAGAGGTTGGATGAAGAGGAAACGTCTGAGAGAGTGATTGAGGGTGAATGTGAAGCGCGTGAATCGTTGGGAAAGTGGAGAAGCTTGGATCCGGCAGAAGGTTAGTCCGATACAGCCCAAAGCGGCCTTGGCTCCTTGTTCACCTGCAGCCGATGAATGTTGACTAACGCCGATAGCCACAGCAAGACGCCACAGCTCGGTAGACTTGTGGCTTGCTCCATCAATTTGGCAGTCCTAGTAATGTAGCGATAGAAAATACGGCTGAGAATGGTCAATGGACACTACTAGAGACCGTCGTCAGATTGGTGCGAGAAGTGATAATAGTTGTTGGCTAGATCTCACATCTGTCACGACAGACGCTGATGAACCGGAGCCAGAACTTGACGCGCTGCCATTAAAGTGTTGTGTCGCATTGGATGTGCTTAAAATGGATTGAAGGTCGGGGTCGTTCATAATGAGCAGCAGTAGTGAGTTGATTGGTTCTATCTTCTGTGTGAGGTATTCCATCCCACAGGTTTTACTTTAAATCACCCAGCTTGATTACTAAGGGCTGTTGTTCCTGAGGCTCGTTGAGACCATGCCCGGCCTGCGACATGTTGTCTTGCCTGAAGGTGACGTGTAACCAGGTACCAATTAAGAATCCAGACTAACCCCTTGTCAAGTCAAATCTACCCCATGCTAGTCGATTTTTCGAAATTCAAGTCTACCCCTTGTCAAAAATCAAGTCTACCCCCTGTAAAGAGGGGTAAATTAAATCAATTGTTGTGCAATTGATTTTGGAATGTAGAACTAGGCATTTCAAACTATCTGGTTTTGGCGGCGTAAGATATAGGATAGGTTAAATTATATCTGTTAGGTACTATAAATAGTGATATAGGTTGTCCCGACTGTAGATAATATTAGGAATTTGTTTTATGTTCTCTACCAGCTCCTGTCGACGGCCTGGCTGTATATCGCGATATCGTGTTCTCAAATAAGTAGCAACTTCATCGATTATCGAGGCGAACCTATAAACCTGATATATGAGAAGACGGTATACAGAGAGAAGAACGTAGGGATAAATTGCACTATATGGTTTAGATTGCAAGTTTGAAGCTATTATAGTGACTCGGTGACTAGTAGTAAGATTTATATAATAATAGTTCTTTAATTTCTAGTGAGACTATCTAGTAGTATGATAATATTACTCTCTACAGCACTTTACGCGACAGGACGTGTCGCGTTCTGTGGCAGGCCCCTGTTCTGATCAGCACTACTATTCCCGTATACAGAACAATATTAAATCAACTCTACACCCTAGAAATAAATCAACCCTACTAGGATTAAAGCGGGTCAATTAAATCAACTCTACTAGAGTTGATTTTGGACTGTAGCACTAGGCAGCATCATTCGGTTAGTCCACTACACAACGCAGCAATGCTTGGATAAAATCCGAGGAAATGGTTTGTCTACGCAGAGGTTTATACCACGTAACTTGCGTTACCTACTTATCATTTGACGAAAACTGCAGTTGACTACTGCCGAACCATCGGCGATCACTACCAACCTTGTGGACCAGGCATACCATGCGGTCGCCAATAAGAGATCCGGATGCAATACTTTTGCACGGGCAGGAAGCGGCGTAGATTGTTGTGAAGGACTCAACCAGGATCAACGTAATAACGATCTCTCAAAAGTTCAAGTCCTATTGCAAACATCAGACACTAGAAAAATCCTTAGAACTAGTCCGACATTGCTGAATAGCATAGAAACTCTTTAGAAGCCCGAATCCGGCGGCAAATCATGTCGTAAAACGAAGTTATAGCCCGCAGCAACGTGCCCACCACCCCTTGCACATGCCCCTTTGTCGGGATATCCGTTGAAGAACATTGAGTTGCAGCTCCGACAAAAGCGCCACTGATCCTGTTCGTCTGAATTCGGAATGATGTCGTGTGGTAATACGAAGTTCATGCCAGCCGCAACGTGCTCACCACCCCTTGCACATGCCCCTTTGTCGGGATATCCGTTGAAGAACATTGAGTTGCAGCTCCGACAAAAGCGCCATTTGTCCTGAGTTTGAGCTGTCGGAGTCACGTCGTGTGGCAAGAAGAAGTTGTAGCCAGCAGCACTGTGACCGCCACCGCCTGCACAGAATCCCTTGTCGGGGTATCCGTCGAAGAACATCGAGTGACATTTCTGGCAGAACCGCCACGAAGCCTGAGGTTTCGGAGGTCCATAGAGCGTCTGAACTCCCAAGATGTCATCCGGCTGCAAATCACTCTCATTGTTGAAGTACTTGTACATGACTGCTTTGCTGTCGGTCGAATGGCCCAAACCGATTGCATGGCCGAATTCGTGGAGAGCAACCTTGGATAAGAAGTCTACTGTCCACGTCTCGTCTTCGTCGAAATGAGCATCACCAGCAATGTTGCTGTCTCCATTTCCGGGGTTGAATGCATGAGCCAGGACGTTGCCCGCCAGATTGCCGACACCGTCAAATGGGTACCCATCACCATGGTCGCCACTCACGAAACGGATGCGGATATCAGCTGCCTGACCCGCTGCCACTTCTGTAAATTTCAATGTCGTTACATTTGCCCACTTGACAAACGCATCCGTTAACGACGCTCGCACCTCTTGTTGGCCGATGTCTGTGGAGAATGCATCGATGCGATACGTGATGTTGTGGTGGTCCCACTTGGTGGCTTCCAGAGTGAATTCTTCCGGACCTCCAGTGTGATCAATATACCCACAACATGGTCTACCCATAAGTTCGGCGGTCGCGGCATCAAACACACCGGTCTCAGGCAGCGCTCCAGACCTTTGGAACGCTTCGAGTGAACTGGTAATGCTGGTTGACCTTACATCGATATCGCGGTTAATGAAGCCAAGGCGCTGCAAATAGCTCACGACCTTGGCCTTGTCCTGGAGACGCCCTTCCTCGTTGAGGTCGCCGGCGTGGGGGGGATGCCACTTGGCCAGAGGCATAATTCAATTGCTTAGTAGTTGGGGACTCGATCGACAGTTCAGGATGAAGAGCAAAGCTAAAGAGCAAAGAACCGACGAGCAATCTGGTGGAATCTTGCTTCATTTTTATATGATCCAGTTGCAAGGAATAATGCGTGCCGGTCAAAGACAGCTGGCCAGGCAAAATTACAGGATTCGAGGTCACCGGACAAGATTCGCGGTGCCGTGCTTCTGAAAGTTTACTTTGGGCTGAACCCAAAACCTCGTATATGGAACTCTATTTCTTTATCTGTGCCAGAGGTTCAGCAGTGAACTTTGCCATTTTGGCGAAGATTAAGTAGAGTAACCCCTTGCATACATAGCTATTGTATGCAGCTATCTCGTAACATACATAACAAGTGAGTCCACAATTCAAGTGGGTCGATAAAAAATACCTCAAACCCTCCTCTTTCTACTTACCTAGGGCCTTCTCTTCCTAGGCTGCCGCTGTCCAGTCTGATCGCCGAGGACTGTGTAAAATAGAGATACTGGATGACCCTGTCTGCTGTCTTATAGTGTAATTCACTTAGATTCAAGCAAATGTTGGACCGTGTGTCCGCCTCGCGGCCACACTAGGTGCCATTGCCAAGGAGGAGGAGTGGTTTGAGTTCGACTAGCGCCGACGCTAACAGTGATATGTCCGACATTATGAAAGGGCAAAATATAATGACTGCACTTCAATCTCACCGGCAAGTATGCATGACATGCGCCCAATATGTGTGAGGATCCTTATAGAAACGTGAAATAAGTGAAAAAGAGAGCCCAAGTTGCTGCTACTTCTAATGCTCCCTTAAAGCTACTTATATAGATACAAGTTGCCTCACAACGCGCCATATGACCTTAAACTAAAACCACTAAACCATCGTCGAAGTGGAACTTTCCCTAACTTTATCATTATCCAGAGCTAATAGGGCCGTCTCGAAATAAACGACTAGCAAGCCAGGAAGATGGAAGAGCATAAGGAGCTAAACCTTAAATCTGAGAAGGCATGTGATACTATTAAAACAATGATGTGAAGCTAAGCTCGAGGAGAGAAAGAGTCCTATGCTAAATGCCGGATAATAGCGAAAGGGAGGACCAGTTGCCCCGTCTGTAGTAAGAACATAGAGAACGCAGCCTACAGCTCTACTCAGTATTCTGTAGTCCGATGGCATTCAAGATGCTAGATCTGACAATACTATCGCTAGCCCAGAGGGCTTGCGACTCATAGTAGCCATTCCGTGGCAATATGCTCAAAGTGCAGATTTTGCAGCGCAGCCCAGACTATTATTTTTTATTCACATATTATCTTTTGACCACAAATAGTAAGGTTTTCCATACGTCAGGGAAGCGTCACTCTGAACGTTGACATGCCTTGCCCTCGCTTCATGCTACACAACCACAAAGAGCCTTCTTGTCTCATGACTTGCCTGTGGTTTCAATCATCTGCAAGGATTAGACGCTCCAACTTCAATTCGTATTCTCAGAATTTAGCGCAGGTTCTGTTTATCTAATTGGTAGGTATACTACGCCACAAATGGATGTTGCTGACATGTGACGGCACTTATGATGGTTTGGGAGTAGGAAGTTCCGATCATGCCGTATAGTTTAAGTAACAGAACACATGAGGTATGTTAACATACGGCATTTACCTTTAGTGCACACCGATCAGAGTTTCGGAGTTAGATTATAGTTGCTCGATCAACAGGCAGCCATAATAAATATGTTCCCCCATGATAAAACCCAAGCCCATACTGCATATCGCGGAACAGCCACACTATCTTCTGTGACTGGATGCCACGAAAAGTCCTAGTAAAGTTAGCTACCAAAGGTCTATGGACACAATTATGGCGCAATGTTTGGGTAGACATAGACTTTTGATACCTTATCTAGCATTACTCTGTTTCACTTCTTAATGCTTAAAGGGTAGGTTACAGTAACTCAACAGCGAAAACAAACACAGTCATATCACGCAACAGCAGCATCATGCCTAACTCTCTGTATGATAATAGCCTTATTCAAAAAAGACATCTGGCGGCTGTGGGTAGCTTCGATGACCTTGAACCCACCAAGTTGCAGTCTACCATGAAAGCCGCCAGAAGGTGTTGCTGACCAGTGACATGTGATGCCAGACTTAGGCTTCTGCTGGAGATATAGAAACCCAGAGACACTAAATTCCACTACTTTCTTGGTATTGATGTTAGCCAGCGACTGCACGTCACCGTCACGTATGACTTTTCTTGTTGAAGGAACCGGCACAACTTAGAAAACTCTATTATTGTTTTGGAGTATACCTGGCACCGGCAGCCAATACCATGCAGTACCCACCTGCCGTACATACCTACCTACCATACAGCAAAAAGAAAAATTCCCTATATAAAATGCCTAATTTCACTTATAGAAAATGTTATTAAAAAGAAAGATATTTTTATAAGAAAATATTTATTATATTAAGAATTATATAAAATTTAATATAATAACTTTACTTTTATAGTAATATATATAATATAGTTATATAGAATTAATATAAAATATCTTAAAATGCCTCCCTTATTAACTAGCCTCCTTAAAGCTTTATCTAAAACTTTTTCTTCCCTATCTTTCCTTAGCTACCTTAAACATCCCTTAGTTATCTTATATAGAGGATAATGTTATCCAGGCTATACTAGATATTATAGAAAATGGCCTCTCCTAAAACCAGGCCGCCTAGAAGAACGGCATGCCTCTAACCACTCTCTCTAACTAATTAAGAGGCCTACTATTAAAATCCGAGGTTACCTAGCCTGCTTAGCTGCTATTTAAGTTAGAAAAATCTAGATTAGTAATTTAGATATTTTAATAAGAGGCCTTAGGCTATACTCCTTTTTATAATTAAGCTTACGCTACTATTACTGCCTTCTTAAAATAGCAAGGACAGGAAAGGCCTATTAGTATATACTGGCTAGCTAGGTTTATTAAATGCTATAACAGTATTAAGATAAAGGTAAGGAAATATTAGGAAGCTATAAGGTTTAATTTATTTACCTTAATAGTTATTAATTAGTACTTTAGTATTTAAGAGAGTAAATATAGCTAGATTAAACTAGAGAATATAATTAATATTAATAAGGGCAGTATTATAGCTAGATTTAATAAGTATTAATTATTTTTACTATAAAACTTACTAATTTACTAAAAAATATAGGCTTAGATTCCTTAATTATTAGTAGTAGCAATCCTAGGAGGAAGGCCTTCCTTAAGGGCTTGCAGTCTTGCACTTAAATTACCTTTATTAAAGCTATTACTACAGATAGTTATCTTCTAAAGCTAGGGATTATCTTTAAAGGTAAAGAGCTTTAGTAATAGTAGTTTATTAAT
Source organism: Fusarium sp. 190-020-2 (assembly GCA_014884825.1). Lineage (NCBI taxonomy): Eukaryota > Fungi > Ascomycota > Sordariomycetes > Hypocreales > Nectriaceae > Fusarium > Fusarium sp. 190-020-2. The sequence goes on along the minus strand of JACTAS010000112.1, from coordinate 9,405 downwards.
AAGCTCTAGGGGATTGCTAACTGGTATTATATTATATCTAATAATAGCTAGATAGATAACTATATTACAGTTAAGTAGCTTAAGGAGGTCTATCTGCCTTAAACGTAACTAGTAAATAAGTCTAATATAAGGCTTATTATATTAGATAGCTATAAAAGCTATATATCTATAAGTATTTACTTATTTTAGATTAGAAATACTGCTAATAGCACTAACTAAAAATCTAAGATAAGTAAATAGCTATATGCTTTTTAAATAATATATATTACTATTACCTGCCTATATACTGCTCTTATAGGCTATAGCTACTAGATAATAGTATCTTTAATATATTTAAAGCTACTTATTAAAAAGAATTATAAAAACTTACTAGCCTAACTAATTTTATATTAGTAAATAAGGTTAACTTTATTAAGGCCTATATTAAGGCTAAGGAAGTAGGTATAATAAAGAAAAATATACTCTTAGGCTAGAGAGTAATTAGAAACTGGCTGATTTTATAGCAGAAAGTGCTTATATATCTTAAGATTTAGTTAGATAAGAAGGAAATAATGCCTAGGTTAGATAGCTACTAAGATAGGCAAGTTAATTTTAATAATATACTAAAGACTAGCTGCTATATCTAAGATCTAGGAAAGAATAAGAGCCTGTTAACAAGAAGGCGCTATTCTATAATATTAAAAGGGTTTAAAGCTTAAGAGTTAAAGATTACCTCTCTAAGCACTAAAATAGCCAGTCTAAAGGAGGAAGTTAGGCGGTTAAGTAGAGGAAAGAAGAAGAAGGCAATACTGAATCCTAATAAAAGATTTATAATATTAGCAAAAGCTCTAATAACTAGTAAGACTATTTCCGAGGTAAATTGGTTATTAGTTACTAGGGTTATATAATAACTGCAAACTAAATTATAATTAATTAAATTTTCCTTATATTTTTACCCTAAGTTCTAGAAAAGCTACTCTTATTTATATTAGCTTAATTATTCTTAATAATAGCCTAGGTAGACTGATACCTAAATAAATTCCTAGATATTCCCTTTTATAATAGCCGACTCTGCTATATGTGTCTCTTCCTTCTTCAACAACAACTAGCCCCTCAAATTGAACTGGGCCAACTGTCCTGATTTCGAGGCAGTAGATCCTCCGCCCATTGTAATCCTTATCTGCATCCCAGGTAATGTCGACTAACGAAATGGGTTTGGGGTTGTACACAACCCATTTATTGGAATTTTCCGACCAAAAAATCCTTAGTAATACCGCAGACACGGTCAAGCTGGCTGTCTTCACCCGACCATACTGGACCGTCTCAGTCTCGAGCATTATATCGTGCGACAGTACCTTCAATAGCATGGGATCAGAGTGTTCCGCAGGCTCCATACTAGGCCAGCTTACTCCACTACGTGCCATGTGCCATGACCACGTCGGAAATAAGCGTTGTCCTGCAGGTAAAGCTGGGCAAGTCCTGGGGGCGGTTTTGCTCTCGATGCGCCACAGAAGCATGAAGGGTAGACCCTGCCGCCATAGGCCAGCTAAATAATCGGACGGCTTTGCGCCGATCTTAGAGGCATAATCTTCTGCTACAGCTGCAATAGCTGGTAGTCGGTCCGTCGTCTTTGTGATGGATCGAGCCGTAAACTGTGCTACCACTTGCTGCCAGTCGTATACAGCCCTGCGCACCTCACCTGCCATATCCCAAGGGGGAGGTTTCTTATCCTCGGACCCTCCATCCACGCAGATGCTTTCCAAGCACTCCCAAACAGTTTGTGACTTTCCGAACCTCAGAAGCCGCGAAGATAGCATGTGCTCTTGCATTGTCCATGCGCGTGTATCGACCGGATCGGGCTTATTTCGTCCAATTTCTGCCTCAGTACAAAGCACCATTTGCCCCCGTGACCGGTCAGAATTGTCAAGGTTACTCCAGCGTATTGCGAAAGTGTTTTTGTCGGTGGTTTCAAGGGTGCGCTCATGCAGAAATCCTTCGTTACTATGTGAAGCTCTGGATGCAGAGATCGTAACAGCAGCGTTTTGGTAGATACGCCCCATATGGGACATCTCTTCATTCATATCCTCTGGATCGTCCTGCACAATGCAGAGGACATCAACCCATATATATTCTAGCCCTAGCGCACGGGTCACTTGGACCGCATCCTGGATGGTTTTGGGCAGATCATTGATATTGAAACCTTGTAAACGTCTGGTTAGAGTTTCTTGAGTCGTTCTGAAGTAATTCTGCGATATATCACCCCAGCAGTAGCTCAAGGCCGCATAGTGACCAACAGGCACCACCAGACTTTCAATGAGGGCAGTTGACTCACTGGAGCCCCCAACATATATAAGTCTTTTAGGTTCAGCTGCAGGTCTGGCTGATTGATTGCACTTCTCATGCGTGAGTTGACATTCCTGCAGCCAGTTTCGTGCCTCGACCAAGTCGATTTTAGCTTGCAAAGGTGAGTTCGAAATTGCCTCGCTGGCTTCGCTGCCTAATTTAGATTAGTATCAAGCTTGTTTGACTCGTTGAAGAGGATTACCAGCCTTTCGTTGCGAACAATGTCAATTCCTCGCTGGGGCGAACCTCTTCATCGTTTTGAGTCATCCAACGGAAGTCCAGGGTGCCCCATCCACCACAGACAGACCAACCCACTTCGAGTATCCAGCCATCAAGTTCCTCAAGGTTCCAGGCTGGGTTCAATGGATAAAAGAGCTGGAGTCGTCCAGTAATCGAAGCCTCACAAACCTCACGGAGCATACCGTACACGGGAATGAATTCCACGGGGTTGGATAAGAGTACCTGCAGTTGCCCGCAAAATAAGAGACATCCACTGTTAGACATTTCGCAAACTCTTTTCAAGTGACGGCGGAATAGAATTGCGTTTTGGCCATCATTAGTTATTTCATGGCAGCGAATCTCGATGTCTTCACAAAGCCGACACCAGTGAGGTCGAATGCCGCCGGGCAAACTCAATACTTGTTTTCTGGCGTCTTCCATGGCGATAGGACAGTTGAATGTGCCGGGTTTGATCCTCGAGTGCCGGGTATCGGGATAGAATATATAGTCACCTGCGGAATCAGGCTGAGAGCTGTCTGTCGTGGCGGCTCAAGGACCATTTAAGAATTGTGGAGTAGGCGTTGGACGAACAAGGATGAGATGTGCGGCTGACCATCTAGAACCTCTTGGGGTTGGTCAGGTTTTTTGTGGCGGGCCGGTGCGTTAGCGCTGACATCAGCTCGCCCGCTGTGAAGGGTCGTCTACATGGTTGGCACGGGCCTTCGTGGAAGAAACGCGGCGCATTTCGCGTTCTCGGTTTACAGGCCCAAATGGAAATGCGGCGCATTTCCAGAGGGGAAATTCGGGGTAAGAAAATGGAGATTCTGATTGGTGCAGAAGTGGAAATGCGGCGCATTTCTTGTTTATATGCTTGATTAGGTGGTATTACGTCCTGGCGTTTTTCAAAGTCGGTTTAAATCTGAGAGATGGCTTAGCCTAGCTTTGAACTGTTTGCATACCTACAAGGCATACGTTAGAAAACACATAAGGACCTAGGCTCTAAGGGAGAAATTGGGGTATCCTGGTGTAGATACACGTCTACTTAGCGGGGTAAAAGGCTTGGAGCCTCTTTACAAGGGTAAAAATATATAATTTGGTGTGGATACTCGTTTGGCGACGGCGCTGGTGGGATTGTAGCTGGAGATTGGCTGTAATCTAGTTGGGCCTTGAGCGTGTCTCAAGGAAGCGAGAGAAATACACTGTCAAGGGCGGGTTGGTTAATGTATGGATGGCATGTAACCAGAAAGACTATCTTTGAAATCACCTAAAGATAAATAAAACCAGGCTCTCAGCAACGATCCAAATTAAAATAAAGTATCCACAACCCTAATTCTAGTCAGAATACGAGCGATATAAAATCTATGCCGGTAGCTCATGTAAAACCCTTGGCTGTATGGGCTGTGCATCCGACTCCACCAGGACATGTTCTGGGCCTGCGTCAGCCTCAAGTATCGAAGGATCGGTTCTTGGACTGGCTTTTGGAAGGTCTTTATTTCCTCCATCCATAACATTCGAGTTTATATCCTTTCTCACTCCTGGCTTTCGATATAAAAACCACCATCCCAGACCTAACAGTATAACAACAGCAACTCCACCGACTACTCCACCTACTATAGCTCCCACGGGAGTTTTTGAGTGAGATATGGAAGAATGGAGTTGGGGAGCCTTAAGAGAGAACCGATCCGCATCCCCTTTACAGCAGTCATTCTTCGGGTCAAGGTTGCAGCAGTATTCATTTGACGCACACTCTTTGACCTGGACCCAAGTGTTGTTCTTTTCTGATGAAATTGTTAGCTAAGCCTCTTCTGCATTTCAAGGCAGGCCACCAACGTAATGGGCAAACTCTTTGGCAGCCAGTCCAATCCTTGCTTGTGCAAGCAGCTCGATAGTCGTAATGATCCGTCCATGAACATAAGCCATTCAGCAAACATCGATCATTTTGGTCTGATGAGCAACAGGTTGAGTAGGTCGTGTTGCTAGAACTACATGGCTTATATTTTCCCGGTGCTTTACTTCCGTTCGGAAAATAACAGGTTTGAGCCATTGTCCACTGCAATAGAGATAGTGAAAGAAGGGAAGTATGGAGCTTCATTTTAAGAAAGATCGCGCACGGGATTACTGTAAAACGAGACACTAGAGAATCAGTAATATAATTATGCTAGCGATTTTAGCATGAACGGAGAAGAGGATGGAGAGAAAAAGTAAAAGTAAGAACTGACTTAGCCATTCTGTCAAGCTGAGATGGATCCATAATGCTACCCCTGATTCTTTTAACTAAGAATGACATCAACATGGACTTGTGTTCAAGGTACAGTTAACAAATAACAAGTAACCAGTGGCGCAATTGCGCTTATTCTAAATCGATTCCGTATTCCTAAAGACATGATTCGTCAACTGATCCATACAGAAATCCACTGCAGGGCTGAAATGCATCAATCAAAACATATTTTGTAATTGTCTTGTCGATCAAGTGTATGAGGTCTGTCGGTGGACGTAAGCACTAGTGAATCATTGCCGTCGTAGCCGTCAAATGGTCCTAAAATGGTCCGATCTGCGACTTGAGAGAACTGAATCGTCCTTCATTGGAAGAGAGGACTTTTAATAAAGTGGGGGATCGCCGAATTACTCATCTCTTAGGTGGAATACCGTGTTAAAGTCTGACCAGTTTGCTGGGTATGCATAAATCGGATTAAGTGCGGAGATTTTATTAGAAGCATAAGCTCAGCCTCATCACAGGACAATATGCAATAGACAAAAATAGAATCCATTCCCCAGTACCAATATAGCATTTCTCCGTTCCACTTCACAAAGCAGTCTAATTTCTTACAATCAATTTGGAAACCTCAATTCGTACTGCTGGTGCTCCTCATCCCCAATGGCAAACTCCCAACCACCATTAAGCCCATTAGCCATCCCCTCTTTCACCATCCTGAAGCCATAAACGTTTGTCCATTCCCATCCTGGCATGTGACTATTATCAGGGGAGATACGGTATGTCAACCAAGCCTTGGTCAGTTGGAGGAGGGCTCGTAATAAATTCTGCTCGAATTGCCAGTGGCAGTGAGCTGGCCCATCATCTGCGTGATATTTCCACTTGGATGAAGCGTCTAGGCTAGGATGACACCTTTGCTAACACATCCAAGCATCCTCTCAGCCTCCAGGAGTATCGTCGTGCGTTCTATCTTGCGACAACTCTAAGAGTTGGAGCAGCCTCACGGTTTGTCCATTTTGTAATACGCAGTTCTCATTGCCCATGTATTCGAACGATACGACCGGCACAAGGAATGACATATAAAACAATCCAATGATGGTTCAAGCTGTACCGAAACATCCGGCGTGAAGACACGACAGGAAGAAAGAGGCGCAAGAAAGCAAGATGCGATAGGCCGAGCGAACGATCGAAAGCATAAAGCATACAAAAAGAAACAAACGAAAAAGAAAAAGGCGAGGAAACTCACTCCTAGGTCACCTCTATACAGTTATAGCAACGCCGACATAATGTTGGCTTGCAAAGTGGTAACTATTCTCGCTTAAGAGCACACCACGCCTAGATAAGGACAAACGAAAGGACAACACAACAGGAGAGTATCACCCCCATCCCTACCCGCTGGTTCCTGCAGCTTCCTGCTCCATCAGCCTCCGTCGCACCTGGGGAATCCTCCCCGGTGGAGGACGGCCCTCCGTCCAAGGCTTCCGTAGGAGGATAGGGCCCCTTGCAGCCACCAGCACCCGTAGCGGCGTCGTTCTCCCCGTCTTCGGTGCAGTGACTTCGCCGCGGATCCACGCATTCGGAGAGCAGCGACTCACCATCGATGCCAATGTCAGGGTAACCGACCGGAACAGCTTCGGCGTTGAAATACACGTCGCATCGAGATGTTGTGACGGCCTGTCCGCCCAGGTTGGTGCTGATAGTAGAGACATAAGTCGTGACAAGCTCGACCAGACTCGAGTCTGTTGCCTGGTCCGTCAAGGAGTCTGGCAGACTGACGCCGATCGAATCGGTGTAAGTAAACTTGGTCTTGGTGCAGCTGGATGGATTGGATACTACCGCCTTGGCGTAGTAGTGCGTCTCGATAGAGGGTTCTGTTCTTGGGGCCGAGGAGCCAGAGGTTGAGGTAGGGAGGGCGGCAGACGTCGGAAGGCGGACCTCGATGGTAGTGACATCAACCACGGCGCGTCCGTCACCATTTTCGGTAGCCACGAAGTAGTCGGTACGGCTGATGGTCCGCTCGGTCACGGGGGAGACGGTGAGAGGCGCCGTGAGCTCAACAGTCTCGGTCTGGTTATAATCAGGCACGATTTCCGTCGTGATGGAACGAACGACGACATAGTAGGTCGTGTCCCACGCGATAGACAGGCGTGCCAAAGCCAGGGGTAGAATGAGCGTCCTGAGCGGTGACAACATTGTGTCAAAGGTTGTCACAAATCTACAAACGCACAAATGCCAATTGCGCCATGATAAAGGCTGTTTCGTACCCACATGCCTATTATATATGTAAGTTAATACTCAACTTGAAACCACAAAATTGAGAGTAAGGGCCGGGCCAGGGCGACCAACACTAGCAATGCAGGGTGTCATTCTATACGTAGCTCCAGGGAAAATTGACATGGGTCAATAATTGTAATGAACCAGAGCCTGCGACACCAATCCCGCCATGACCAGATCAAGAGAAGCTCCCTTATTAAGACATGCCCAAGCGCGCACCAGATCAGTAACCGTTGTGGCCTAAGCTTGAGATTTAAGAAGGCGTCGTCGGATGATGTTTACGCAGACGCAAATTTGTAATCGCCTACCGGCAAGCTGACGACATTATTAGTAAGCGTGCTTCCGGAAATTGCATCAATCCCGGCCTAACATGCCTGCATTTACGTACTCAGCCGCACCAATTACAATCCATTGGCCATTGGCAAGGCAGAATTTAAGGATTTTATCACAAAGCGTTCTTCACCCGTAACGGATTCAGTGGGGGTTTGCGGCGGCTGTTCTGAAACACCGGAGAATCATCCCTTGCAAAAGAATCCTGGTGCTAGGCACGAACAACCTTGCTGCAGGCCGCTTGGAGCGGTTGGACTGTGACCGCACCATTTGTTGCTCGCGATGCTGGTGGCTGCCTCTGCCTCGTTGTTAGGAAATTGGACTGTTTCCGAGCTGCAGTCGTGTTGAGCTGGGTTACAGCGTAACTGCGGCTACCTACTGGGGTTGCAATTGTTGAGACAGTGCGGCGAAGGTGGTCCGATCTGTGGCTGGAATGTGGATACTATGTAAAGAGCTGAGCTCCTCTCAGATACATGTAACTAAGAACAAACAAACACAATCAAACCCGTTCTTGTTTTAACAGGTTATAAGCCCGGAGGGCACCACCTTATCGCCAACCAAAAAGCTAAGTGTTTTCTGTCCTTATTTCTACTTTCCGAGATCACATAAGAAGTAGAAATACTTCCTTCAACTGCAAATGCGCATTTAGCTTAATTAGAGCTATTTCCCTCTTAGATCTTTAATAGAGCTTGCAAATCCACTAACAGGATATATCTAGAAACGTTTATATAAAGCTCCTTTAGCCCTTCGTTCATTGCCGCGAATTTAAATCATTAAATCTTAAATAACTAAAATTTTCCCAGATTGCAATCTGGTAGACGGATTCCGCTAGACCAGACTAGCCTTTTAGTCTGAGATTGCTGAAGTTCTCTGGTCAGGTAACCTATGCCTATATAGTCCAAGAATACCTAGAACGTGGTTTACCACATAATCAATATCAGATTATTGCCCTTCCTCTAGACGGAGGGAATGATATAGGTATCTGAGACCGCTAGGCGTTTCATCCTTCGGATAATCTTTACCTGACTCGGATAACCCCTATTTCTACGGCATTATAATGTTGCCTAACGCAGCCAGTGTGTCCAATAACCAAGTCAAGTAACTTGGTTGGTCGAGGTGGGGCCCCATATTGCTGGATTAGTGATAGCGCCTTGATAAAAGAAACGTGTATTTTGTGGGTCTGAGAGAATGAACTAAAAAAGCGATAATGGCTTAGTTAGACTGGGATAAAGCAGAAGCTGATCGAATTGAAGCATAAGTAGCTGAGGAGACTGAGAACAGACGACTGTTTATAAGCAGAGGAGGTATGGGCGAGCTGTAGAAGATAGCTCAGCAGGATATAGATGAATAAGCCTTATATGCTGTTACAGAACAGGAGGAGAGTTATATTGTAGTTAAGTCCTAACTTTAGTAGAGTTTATAATAAGCTTATAATTTAAATAAATTAAGACTATATATATTAAAGTCAGCAACTTACTTAAAGTAAAAATTAACAGTTAATAGACTTTTAAGTAAAACTACTTAAAATAGTTTTTAATCTAATAGTAGAGTGAGCTATACTAAATATAGTAACTCAGATAGGACCTATCTGCCTATTAGCCGCCCATTTTAATGGGGTAGGTGCACGGGCCACAAAAAACGGTATTAGGCCCAATACCAGTGGTAATTAGTACAGTAGGGCGAAAACGGTCTCCTATTCTATTTGCATTTAAGATGAGTTTCTTAGCGCATGGGCCACTACTTTACAGTGTGAATATTTAAACTGCATACTTTATACATGTATAATACAGAGGACTCATCTCGGAACCTCGATGAAGTCACAAGCGATTTGCACTAGAGGTATCTAGAAGATTCTCAAGTTAACTTAGACCCCAAAAAGGTTAAATTCACCAACCCCGTATGACCCTCCGAGCCCAAAGATATAAGAAATAAATTCAATTAAATATCTAACCTATTCTAAAACCCTAGATTTAACCCTAAATTCTCAAATCTCACAATAATCACTCTCCCAGACTGACACCCAAGGACCACAGTAGATCCGCGGACTA
>JACTAS010000111.1:0-70741 GCA_014884825.1 Fusarium sp. 190-020-2 | reverse complement strand
AATTAACCTAGCTATTATACTTAAAAGTAATAACCTTAAAAACCTATATAAAAAAATAAAAATAAAACTTGAACTTATTAAAAAATATATAAAAAACTATTATAACCTAAAATAGTTAAAGGAACTAACCTTTTTAAATAAAGATATAATCTACCTAGCTATAAAAAATATTAAAATAAATTAACTAAGTTATAAACTAAATTATAAATATATTAAATTATATAAAATTACTAAGAAAATTTTAAAAAATAATTATAAACTAAACCTATTACTAAAGGTTAGGCTTTATTTAGTTTTTTATATTTTACTACTTAAATTAGTAGCTAATATAATATAAGTTAAAATCGGCAATAAAGTAAATAAAATTATAAGACTAGAAGTTTATAAAGTAAAAGTAATTAAGAAAACATAACTAGAAAATAAAAGATAAGAATATCTAATTAAATAGAAAAACTACTTAAAAAGTAAAAATACTTAAAAACTATTAAAATACCTTACTAATACTTAATAACTCCTAAAGAATTTTTATTAAAATTAAAAGAATTAAAAAAAGCATTAAGACCTAATAAATCCTATTTAGACTACTTAATAATAACAGACTAATCCTAAAAGGACTTATTAATTATAATACTTTTTAAAGTAGCCTATTTATTATATTTTGCTTTTTCTAATTTATTTATAGAGCTAAAAGTATATTAAATTATATCTAAGCTCTTTACCTCTACTTAATAATATTAATACCTTAAATAAGTAATTTTAATAAATTAAGTATTTATTATATTATAAATATAAGTAAACTCTGCTTAAAGACCGATTAATTTATCCTAAGTAGCCTCTTCTTTACGTTCCAAATAACGCTTCTTATTAATAATCTTTTTAGCTAATATTATATTAACAAAACCTATAAATAGTTCTATATAGAAGAAACATACTTACTATTATAAAAAGATTATAATTATTAAGGATATTCCTAACTTAATATAAGGATTATAGTAATTTAACTTTATAAGGTTAAAAATATAAAATTCCTTTATTTTCTAATAAATATAGTTAAAATAAGGTATAATAAGATTCCTAAATACTATAATAAGAATATAAAGAGAATTATAATTTTTAATAGAAGTTTTCTTAGCCTTAAATATATAATTAAATATCTTAAGGAATTATAAGATTAAGAGTATATTTATAAAGAATAACTAATAAAAAATATATTAACCAGGCCTTAAGAACAATGCCTAGAGGAGGAAAGACATTATATTACAACCCTAGCAGTTTTATTATATATACCTTATATTTTCTACTAATTACCCTAGCCTTTATTAAAAATAATTAATATTAAGACTTTATAACTAAAGCTAATTTATTATAATTAATATTAATCTACCTAAATTACTATTAATTCCTTAATAACCTTATTAATTACTTAAAAATACCTTTAATATATAAATTATATTTATTAGCACTTTTATAGATTCTAGCTTATTAGCTATTAATAAAACTTCTTTATATTAATTAAGCCTAATATATATTAAATCTACTATTAAGAGATATAATACCTTAATAACGCTTAGTATACGCCTTATACTATTTGCTATTAATAAACCTAGTATGGCTTAGTTTAATATAGTTAGACCTAACTATTATAATTAAGTAAGGTCTAGACTTTATATTTTATTATAAGTTTATAGTTTAAGAAAATACTATTTATTAAGTATATAAGGTATACTATAAGTAATTAAATTTATAATCTTATAATAATTAAATATTCTCTTAGCTTTTATATATATTACTAAATATTCTTAATACTCTTAAGTATTATAACTATATACTTTAATAAAATATTACTAAGTAAACTTTTATATAATATATTATAAATTATTTTAAGTATTATTATAAATAAGACTTACTTATATTTTAATAAAAATACTTAAACTCCTAGACTTTATTTAATATTTATACCTCTTAGTATTATAAGTATTAACTATCTCCTTATTATAATAGTCTAGTTAAGTGTTAATTATACTTAAATTATAACCTTCCTAACTAGAGGTAATAGGAAGTTCCTTGGAAAAGATTATATTAAGTTTAATTTCCTTAGTATTAGCTAATAAACTATTCCCTAGTTTTATCTATATATTCTCTAAGGCAGAGTTAACTTTATAAGACATCTAGGCCTTATAATTTAGGGTCTTAATATATTTCTTTATTTTTTACTGCTATTAGTATTTTTAGGTATATTACACTTGCAGATTATGTTAATATAGCGTAGCAGGGTTATGTTTATTTATAAATTAGAACTTTATTATTACTTTATATAGCTAGTAAAATTAGCAGATTTTACTTAAGATATTAAGATTTTAAGGCAGTAAGAACAGGCTAACCTAATTAGGAAAATGTAATACTTACTAAAGATATACTAATCTAGATTAGGAAATTGTAATACTTAATAGTATTTTATTTTCTAATAGCCCTTAAGGTTATTTATTTTAGCCCTTATAATATAATAATAAAATAGATTTAAGATAAAAAAAAAGTATTTTTAAGGTATTTAGGCATATAGGTACCTAGTTAAGCTATACAAGACTAGGAGTTCTTGCTGTGGTTTGGAAAATCTAAGTGCTGGTCCCCCCCTGTAGAAGATCCCCCTGAACTGACTGTTAAATCGTTAGCGAGTGACTGCTAAATTCTGGTTGGATAGAGTAAAAAAATCTTCTAACCCATTTTCTTAGCCGATTTAACTTACATCACCGGCGAATAACACCTAGGGCACGGACCATCAAATCGTGTATCAGGACCTGATACGCGGGGTAATTGGTACAGTAGTAGGCAGCGACATTGGCAATTGGCGTCCCTTGTCTCATATTTGCCCTCAAAAGCTCTCACGCACCCAGAAAGGCGTGTGTTTCCCCATCGTTGCAAACCTGACCTGCCCTCATCATGAGCACCCCATACAACAGAGTCAAAGGCTCCGAGGAGCACATTCTCGACATCGGGGAGGGTCGGCAGCTCGCCTTTGCCCACAACGGCCCTCCCGCCTCTCGCGTTGTCGTGCTAAGCTTCACCGGCCTCAACAGCGTCGGCTCTGTCCCGGATGTGCCCGAGCCATGTCGGGAGGTGGGCGTGCACTGGATCCATCCCACGCTGCCCGGCATGGGCAAGTCGAGTGCTAGGACACCGGGTGACAAGTACCACGTAGCACTCGTACGGGACATGACGGCCCTCCTCAATCACCTATATCCGACGGGCGACTTTGACAAGCTGTACGTCTGCGGTGGGTCGTACGGTACGGTGCAGGCGCAGATGATCTACGGCGCTCCGTATGACCGCTTTCCGGCGGGCCGCAAGATCGCCGGATGTGTTCTCATGGGCGGCTTCTCCCCGTTCAAGTATCACGTCGACTACGCCAGCACGCTCACATGGCATAGCTGGATCAGCGTGGGACCGCCGTCGCAGTTCATCCCCTTCCACATCCTGCAGCGCTCCCTCAGCACCGTCCTTGCGTCCAAGTTCAAGTCGTTAGACGGCGCCAAGGGCTTCCTCGACCAAATCCTGTTCTCCAAGATGGACGGCGACGAGCGCAAGAAGCTGGCCGAATTCCTCGCCAACAGGGGCCAGACAGAGGAGGAATTTATCGAGACGTTCGCCAAGGGAGGCATCCGGTGCTGCGAGCAATGGGGCGGCTTCCACGAGGTGTCGGATGTGATCCACTCGGATTGGGGCTTTGAACCCGCCAAGCTCGACGACGACCACGCGTCTCGGCCAGTGCTGATTGTGGGATCCGATAAGGACCCCCAGGGTGGAAGCACGAACGGGTGGCTGGCTGCCAACTATAAGACCTCGAGACTCAAGACAGTTCCAGGAGGGCACCTCGCATCCTTGTACTACCTGGACGAGATTTGGCGCGAGATATTTGAGATGAGCCGAGAAGGTAGCCTTCAGGGAGACAACCGTCATTCTAGATCATACTACGCCGCCTTCAATTCTAATTTTCCTTTACTCTGACCATCCTAAAATGCATGTCGGCAAACACCTGCTCTCACTTTAGGTGCGTGCGCGTGTCCAATCTCCCCCCCCCTCAGCGGGGTGCCTGGGCGCGGTAGCTTAGAAGCAGAAACATTGCAAATCATTAACGTCAACGTTAACTTCCGACAGGGTAGTCAGGTACAGTGGGGTATTAAGCAGGTAACTGCAACCTCCGCCAAAACACACAACACTCACACAACACGGCCCTTCAAGAGCCACAAAACTATATGCCAGGTCTCGAGGGCTTATTTATGCGGTAAATTAATTAAATTTAAGATATTTTCCGATGTCGATTTCATGATCTTCTTATCAGCTGTGTTTGGTAGGTGCAAATAGTTTACAGGGTGCGATTTAAAGCGGTTGGTCAAGGCAGGCATATTTGTTTAATTAAGTGGAAAATGAGGCTATGATTATGATCGTATGGCATCGGAGTCAGAAACTTGTCCACTTCTTATCGCCAAAACTGATTCTGCGGGTTAACATTCCAGACGCGCGCATATTCCCAGTAATAAGGAAACCATCCCGCCGTCTCCCAGTCAATTATTCCGACCACCTTATCACCTCGCACCAAGATATTCAAGCTACTCAGATCGCCGTATGTTAGCACGGATCTAGAGCCAGAGCGTTTATGAAATGCAGCTAGCTTTTAGAGGTCTTCAGGTACGCCGGCGTGGCCATCAAATTCAATACCATTCCGTAGCGCCTTGTAAAAGTCATGCACCTTGTTGTATGGACCCCAGAACGGTTCCCCTGGCAAGCGAGCGTCATAAATAGCCCCCCGGAGAACGTTAGCAACATCAATGTTATCTGGAGGTCGATGTCTCGAAGCTGTTAAACAAAGCTCTTCAGCTGACCAACAATCTTTCCTCTGGCCTCCATCAGCCGCTGATTCCATGCTTGCCCGGCGGCTTCTCCTGCAATTCTCTCCATGACAATATACGATCGTCCTCGATATATAAAGGCGCAGTAGATCTTTGGGATCGGAATCGAAGTATAGTTCTCAACAAATCTCATTATGTGTGCTTCGGCCAAGCTTTCAAACAGGATTATCTTAATGCAAAACCTCGAGGCAAAGAGTACACCCCCTGGGTGGGTCCATATCCAATGCAAATGTTTATCGGTCAAGACTTTAACAGCGAAAATCGTAAGGAACCAGGCCCAAAGGCTATCGTTGATCGGCTTGTCGGTCATGATCGGGATTTGTCAACAAGAGAGATCAGGCGGCGTTATGACAGAAGGATAGACATAACTCTGGTCTGTAGGAATTAGACATACTCGCTGCCGGGTGTTTAGTCGAGAAGTTACCTCTGGGCATGTAGATAGACGCGAAGCGAAGGCTCTGTGATACGAAGCAGCAAGAATATTGCAATTAGCATAGGAAAATAATAGACTAATCGCCGCGGCAGAGGTTCGGGGGTTAAATCTGAAGGGCAAAGCGGGAAGCACTGCCGAGGGGATAAGTGGCGGAAACCAGCTAGTTAAAATCATTGGTATTCATTCGATTAAGAACCCATCGGCAACATACCTCAAGACCTATGTAATGCGATGACGAGGGGTGCTTCGTGAGGGGTCAGAGAGGCGTTAACCTGGTGCATATCAGCCCCGAGCGGTTTAATTAGGCTATTCACCGGATAGTAACATATCAACGATGGGAAGATAGCCATGAAGCACAGTTGGGGCATATTAGGTAATCCCGAAACTCATCAATGGCTCGTAGGTTCCGGCCTCACAGGTCGCAGACTGGTCGGCGCGGGTGATATAGAGGATATCGCCGAGGCCGCTTCTAAGGGAGTCTGGAACATAGTCGAAAGGGTCGAGAGGTATCCTGCGGAGGGACTCTCCTGCCAGCTAGTCTAATGCAACCATCAGCCCTAAAAAACATTATCACCAGCGAGAACGAAATTTTTAAAATAACAGCTTTTTGCAGCGCCGTAACACACTATAAAGGGTTAATTAGATAGCCTATTGCCTATCATACCGCCCAGTACGACCTAGGCACCATGGCGACCCCGTGGCCTTAGGAGCAAACCTGGCCAACAGACTACCGAGAGCACGCCACGAAGCTGAGCAGATACCTACAGACAGCACTATCTGTTATTGATAACGGCAATGGATAACATATCGATCTACACGGAGTCAAAGTCGCGTTCATTAGAACTCTCTCTCATCATCAAAATGCAGGGTACGCCCGACCTCGGCCACATCTACGAAGCCATCCGAAATACACAGACCGAGACAAAGATAGCAGTAGAAAACACTACCCATGCCATTAATAACATCAGAGACGAGCTTAATAATACAAATAAAATAATCCAGCAGAACATCACGGAGATCAAGGAGAATGCCACCATCATAAAGGCTGCAAGTTCTGCCGCAAAGGAGGCAATAAAGGTCAGCAAAGCAACAATAAAGATATTCAGGGACATAAAACCCATCAGCCAGCTGAACCAAAGCAACGTCGCAAACACATACGCTAGCATAGCCGCCAGGGGAAGGCTTGCCACAAGCATCCGTAATCCCCAGAACCATAAAGCATCTTCCATTCAAACACTACGTAAAATCATTATAAACATCCAAGACCCAGTCACCATCGCCAACATCAGAGCCATAAGTCCACGCAGCCTAAAGGCACACATAGGTCGAGCCATTAAATAGAGCACCAACAAGCACATCGAAAAGATTAAAGTAGTTTCATCCAACCAGCTCAAGAGTGGCAACCTCAGCATCAAAACAGCCACAAGCGCAGACATGGAAGCCTTAAGACAATTTGCAGAAGACTGGGAACACAGAATCAGCAATGGCGCCGCCATGCGCATCCCAACCTACGGCATTCTAGCGCACAGAATACGCACCAGCTCCATAGACACAGAACATTTTAAGGAGATCAGAGACAGACTCCTGCAAGATAATAAGCCATTCATCCCCAATACGGAGATCAAATACATCAGCTAGCTAGCCAGATCATCCGCCACAAAGTCAGCATCATCTGTCATCATAGAGTTCGCAAAGGCGGAAGACGCTAACAGGATCATCAACAAGGGCCTCATCTAGCAAGGTAAAGTATTCCAATATGAACGATACTACAGACAATGCCGCCTAAGGCAATGCTTCAGATGCCACAAATATAGCCACATAGGAACCCAGTGCAAGGCAACAACAACATACAGCCACTGCACGCAAGAACACGCCACCCGAGAATATCCCATAAAGAATAACAGAAGGATACCCCAGAAATGCGCCGCTTGCCAGGGCGGCAAGCACGAGGCATGGAACAGCCAGTGCCCAACCAGGAAGCAGGAGCTAGCCAAGGTGAAGGCTACATACAAGGCACGGCCGAGATACCACCCGGAGAATCCAACACCGCTGGTACCAACATCCCAGACACAGAGCCAACTAAGGGAAACGACAACGACAAGAACAGGACAACCAATTCTAGAACCAAGCCAATCCCAAGAAGCGCGGTCAGGCAGAAGCAAGTCGCCCACCAAGAAGCTGCAGAAGCAGACAAACCAAACAAGCAGCCAAACAAACTATAAGAATGCCGACTCTATCAATATGGCCACGGAAAACATCCAACCGAAACATACAATAATAAGATCGAGACGGGCATTAGAGGTCCTAGGCGTCAATACACAGTTAACAAACGACAGTTACCAGATAGACGTTGACAACAACGAAAAATGACCACGAAAGACACGCTCACAATACTGCAGTACAACGTAAGAAATTCGAAGGATACCGTGATGGCCGCCCTCCTTCAGGACCCCAGGATCGGGCAATACGATATTCTGGCCTATATCCTTATTGTTCATCCCAATTTTACTAAAAGAGGAAATTCTATATCTCTTATTAGCTTATACCCCTACTAGTTTCTCTTTTACTAAAAGAGGGATATTATTTTTAATCCCCTACTAGTTTTTTTAATTAAAAGTATATAATAAACTTTCTTATTAGCTAGTTTATTCCTTTATTATAATTATTATAAATAGCTTTATTTTAATAATATAAAGTAATACTAGCTCCTAAGTGCCTATATATAAATTAATATCTTAATTATATATACTTTATAATTATATTATAGTAATTTAATAAGGGCCCTATCAATACCAATATATTTATATCTAAGATTTCTTCCTCTTTAATTAACTCTTAATCTTATTAATTATTTACTTTTATTATAAAGTATTAACAACCTTAATTACCTTTAAATATATAGCCTTTAAAGCTATATAACTATTAATCCAATAGCTATAATATTAAGTAAAATAAAATAATACTATAGTTATAATATATAAGATAGCCTTATTTATTATAGAACTAATTACTTAGGATTATTATAACTATAATAAGAAAGCCAAAGCTAATTTAAAATAAAAGTTATTTATTAGGCAAATAATATAATATAGCACTTTAAAGTCTAGCTAATATAAAAGCTTAGTTATAAGTTATACTTTATAATATTAATATTATAATTAATTAAGTTAGTTTTATATTAACTAAGACTTTATATAAATCTTAATATTAGTTAAATACTTACTAAAAAGATATTTTTTACTTTTATAAATTTAAAGCTATAAATTACTTAAAAAGATATATTAATATATAAAAAAGGTTTATTTATTATATATTTAAAGTTTAATATATTAAAATATATTAGTAATAAGATATTTATAACTTATAACTTAAATATAATAAAACTACTATAATATATTATATACTTTATTTAATTACTTTTTTTAATAAGAGATTAAAAGCTTTAACTAGAATCTAAATAAAAGACATAAGGAAGAGAAGGATAAGCCTAATAACTATAATAATAGAGATAAATATAAAGAAGAAGATAAAGATAATAATAATAATAAAGCTAATAAGGAATATATTAATAAGTATAATAAAGTTAAGATTAAGAACTATTTTAATAAAAATAATAAATATTATAATATAAGTAATAATAAAAATAAATTATTTATAGATTTGCTATTTTTTCTTTTATTTAATCTTTAGTTATACTTATTTAAGGCTATTTTCTAATTATTAATAATATTCTAAATATACTAAGAACCTATTAAGGATATATCTGTATTTACTATTATTTACTATATAGCCATTTTAAGGATTTAGGGACTATTCCTTGCTTTTTATCTAGCCTATAGCTTATTACCTAAGTTAGCTATACTTGTATAAATTAGGCAGCTTTTATTCCTTAAGTATATTATCCTTAATTATACTTATAATACTTTTAACTCTATCTAGCCTAGTTAAATAGCTTACCTATTATAACCTAATTATATTTCTTTTATTTATTATAAACATCTCTTATAAGGTTATTATATACTATTTAAAAAGTTAATTAAATTAAAAGTATTTATAAAATTTAATATAAAGTAAGAAGGAGTGCTAAGTAACTTAACTTAGGCTTTAAATAGCTAATTATTAATAATTAATAATAATAGAAAAGTTATATAATTAGAGTTTTATAAGGCTTATTATAAAGCTATAGTAATAATATAAAAGCAGGTAAATAAGATACTATTAGGATAGTAACTAAATATTTATATTTCTATTATTTAACATAATTTAATATATTAAAAAGCAGACTAGTTATTTATTAATAAAATTAAAATTAACCTAATAGATATATAATAAATACTTCTTTATAAGCTCTAGAAGTTAATATTTTATAATATAACTTTTATAAAATTTAAATATTAAAATATAAAGACTTATTATAAGTATCTAAGTGTTAGTATTAAGCTTAATAAATCTGCTTTTATAATAATTTACTTTAAAGCTAGTCTGCCTAACTAAGGTATTAAAGTAATTAGTATTTAATATTTAAACTTAAAGCTATTTATATATAATATATTTTTTTATAATAAAAGAATAACTATTATTATTAGCTATAATAAGGCCTAAGTATTTAATTATTATATATTCAATTTAGGAATTTCTAGCTTAGAAAATATATATAATTTATTATAATAATAAAGAATTCTTTTTCTTAAAGCTTAATAATAAAAGGAAGTATTTATTATTAAAGCAAGCTTTAAGTATTTTAAAAAGTAAGACCTAAGACCTAATTATACCTTAAATATTATTATTATATAAATAAGCTATTTTAGTAATTACTAAGAGGTATTTAATAAAGCTTATTAAGAAAATACATTTTCATTACCTTTTTAATATAATTAACTTAATTTATATATTTATAATAAGAGCTAGTTATTATCTTTATATATTACTAATTATATATATTATTAATTAAGCTTTTTTAAAAAAACTTTAACTAAAGCTATTAAAGAAATATTATTAATTATTAAATATTTTATAAGTATAAAGTAATATAAATAATATATAAATATATTAAATAAGTAAGTATATTAATTCTATTTCTATTTAAAATCCATATTTTAAAAAACTCTTTAAAAATCCAAGTTAAGCCTAAAATAGCTATAATTTTAATAGCCTATATATAAGCCTTAAAATAAGCTATATTAAGTTTTTTAAATTTTAAAAAACATCTTATAAGATTAAAAGCAAGCGTGAATGGGCGAGAAATTGCCAATTCCTAAAGCGCTAAATGCAATAAACGCTGGTTTGCAAGGAATATTTAGGCTATTGCGGGGTCTATATAGTAGACCCTATATATAATCTAGTATTACTTAAGGATATATTATCCTATATTGCCAGGCCTATTAGTAATATTATAGGCCCTTTAATATATTAAATACAGGTTTTAATTTTTATATTTATATTAACTACTTATAAAACTGCTATATTAATACTAGGCCTTAATTACTAAATATCTTATTATTACGATTCGTGCCCGTAACAGCGTTGTAAGGCTTCTATAAGGCAGCTGTAGCACCCCTATAATTGCTTGCATAGCGATTATGGCCCGATCTTTTGCCCTGTGGCTTAACGGCTTATGCAACCGTTACACTTATAACTTAATATTTTATAATATAATTAATCCTAGGGTTATTCTTTCTTATATTAATTAGCTAATATACTTATAATATAATATAAAATAAGCTATTAGACTTATTAATATAAGCCTAGGGCTTTTACTTATATATTAAATAGCTCCTCTTAAATTAATAAAAGTATTTATAAGATAGTATATATAAAAGTTTTATATTAAGCTATATTAATTATGTATCTTACTAGTATTATCCTTAATTAAATCAAGGTTATTAAAACTTATAAACTATTATTACTATATTATTTTAAGTACTTTTAGGGTATTAGTATTTTTATAATATTTATTTATAAACAGGCAGGCTAATATAAAGTATTTTAGTATTAGACCTTAAGATAGCCTAAGTAATAATATTACTTTATTTACTACTTAACCTTATATTAAAACCTTATAAAACTTTATTAATATTATTTAATAAGGAAATATTATATTAAAACCTAAGTTCTTTAATTAATATAAAGATACTTATAATTAGATTTTTAAGGTTTATTATAGTTCTAATTATAATTATATATCTATAAAAAACCCTAGTATTATAGTTAATATAATATTAAGAACCTAGAATAGGTATATAGCAGGCTAAGGGTAATAAGGATAAGCCTACCTACTCTCTTCGGGAGCGTGTTGAATAGCTTTAATAGTTCCTTCCTCCTCTGTCTACTATGTTTGGTGAAACTGGATCTTATAACCCTAGCAGCTCTTTCCAGCAGTAGAAAGGCTTTCTTGCCGACTAGCCGATCTAGCCACTTTCGTTTAACAAGTTATCAGAGGCTCTTGCCTATCCAGATCAGCCAGCTTTATCATTATCTAGGCAATGGGACATCGATAGTATGTGGTTTGGGGCAAAAGGCCTTCAAGCAACCCGATCGCCTAACGACTTTCGGTTATCCTTTCTTCCCTCTTCCGCATTGAATATATCTAACGACGAGGTAGTCTAGCCACACAGACTAGACTTGGCAAGGATGCGATATATTAAACTCAGAACATTTAACGCATACAGTGTACGCTTCTCCGCGTCTCTCTTCTTCCCAAACGCTATAAAAGATATAACGTTATTAACCCGGAACGCTCTGTTGCTCAAGCTATAAAAAGATCTCTATAATTATATTATAATTCTGGCAGCCTTTGAGGCAATATCTGACCCTTGCTGGCAGGAGTTACTAAGAATATATAAAATTGTATATATAAAATCTTACTTTTTTTAAGAAAGATTTAGGAATAACTGCTAGAAACCAGAAGATATGAGTAGAGCTGTTTATCTTTAGTATATAATTCTGGCAGAGAATCTTTTATAGTTCTAGAATTTAATAGCTAAGAAAGCGAATTCTTTCTAACTGGCTATAAAAAGTAGTAAATTAGTATTATATTTTAAGGACCTTAAGCTACTATTCTAGTCTTATGACCTAAAGAATATGTTCGGGAGAGCAATACTTAGCAAAAGCCTATATTACTTTCAGGCCTCTGTTCTCCAGGCATTTAACCTTGCTTATCTAGAAATACGTTCTTGCTAGATTAATATCGGGACTTGTGATTATGTGGTAAGTCCTCTATCTTCTAGTTAACTGGTGCGAGAACCCTACACTGTATTTTGGAAGAGTCAGTGTCACCCTTATCTACATAAGCAACTGTCTAGATATACACCTACGTCCCTGATGAATGCTTAAAACTTCTAGCGGTTTCTGCTCTGTGACCTTGGCGATTACTAAGTCAAGGCGAAGCATATGCGAGCATTAAATCCGGGCCACCTAGATAAGCATAAGCCAGGAATTATTCATGCTAAGGCATACAGTTATTATAAAGAACTCTTCTCTATCATATTTGGTAGATATGAATTATTTAGCTCGGGATATATCCCGCTTCTTGCTTTAAACTAGAGTATAATTAGCAATCTTTTATCAGCTAACCAGGGTCGCCATCGGGCACCAACCTTCCATGTCTATCGTGATGCTTTATCGAAGGCGTGGGATACTAACAAGCGGTATCTTAAAGCTACTATGGATATAAGGAACTTAACAAACTATAGTATCTGTAAAGAGATGACTTTTCGGCTTAATGCAATTCTCATAATGTGGCATGACGGCTACTTCAAGCCAAGACAGAATCCTCATATGGCCCCAAGTCTCTCGAAGTGTCTGCTACATCTGCTCATACCGACCATAAACCATTTTAGGTTATACTTACTAAGGACATTAATGACTTTATGTTTACCCAGGCTGCAAGATTTATTGTTCCCTTAAATCACTTATTTCGCGAGGCTGCCATCTCCACCACTATCTCACCACTTTCTCTGATTCTTGCTTTCTATATAGCCCAGCTCTTCTGCCGGCTTCTTACCTATATGTTGACTAGCAAAGAGCAATTCTCGTATGATAATTGGATTTCGCTTTCGCGATGTACTGCCTATAGCCGAACGCACCGTACTAGAGAGCTGCGAGAGCGGCAAGGCCTAGGCTTGAGTGTGATTATTCAAGGCTTAGGAATGCTCTGGATCCTTCACTTATATATAAACTGGTACGACAGACATATCGCCTTAGAAACTCTAATTTAACCCTATATACCTCGGAATCCCTTTCAGCATGGCCTTCTATCTCAGATAAATGTGCAGCGTCTTGCTGCATCCGCTATTAGTATGGAGCTATCTCTGAGATAGTTACTTCGGCAAGCAAAAACTGATTTTGATTGTGGTTGTTAGCGAAGTGGCGATGAGGTTATTGAGAAAGTCATCCGCCTGATGACAGAAGAGATAGCCAGGGCTTATCACCAGCACATGATAGCAAAACTGCAATTATATTAGGAGCGGCTCTGCACTTAGGTTGGCCGCCATGTACTGCCTTGCCTTCAGCGTCTGGAACAGGCGAAACAGGAATCAGCAGCACAAGTCGGCCGTATTATCACTGCACACACGATATTAGAGATCTATGATGAAGCTTGGGGCGCCTATATCCTGATTCACCCTCTATCCACCAGTGAAGATTTGCCAC
The DNA here is from genome assembly GCA_014884825.1 of Fusarium sp. 190-020-2. Lineage (NCBI taxonomy): Eukaryota > Fungi > Ascomycota > Sordariomycetes > Hypocreales > Nectriaceae > Fusarium > Fusarium sp. 190-020-2. The sequence continues at coordinate 56,755 of JACTAS010000111.1, read as the reverse complement.
CAAATGTCACTTGTTGGATGGCAATAAGAAAGTATATTCTACCTAATGATAGTTGGTCTGTATCTGTATTTCGGCGTCTCTTTGACTGCGAGAATATCGCATCTTGGACTGGTGTTTTCTTCCTTGATCTTTATCAGAAGTTTAAAGGACTCTGGGGATTAGTTAAGAGCCATATAAATCCATTTAAGGATTACTTTAGTCGCGCTATTGGAAGATACATCCTAGTCACGTTCAACAGCGATTCAAGTAAAGACCTTACTACAGATCGGAGACTTGGAACTAGGGCAAAGGAGAAAAACCGCATTTGCGAACAAGCCATGGACTGCCTGATTGATCTTGTTGGGCCTAGGTGGAGTTACCGAGGAAAGATAGCGCTTGTATTGCCTTGGCGGTTTTCTGATTCGATCATCGGTGCTAAGCGGCATTAGGACTATCTATGCCTTCCTATTCTAGTGATATCTAGTTGCCTGCTAAGTATTCCTAGTCGACCTACTACTATCCTACTGTCTCGCCATAATATTATAGCCCTTATCGAAGCCATTACGTCTTTTCCCCAAATTAACCAAGAAATCCTTTAGAGAGCCAAATAGATTCGCGAGATGCTCCATAATAAGGGCAAATAATATGCCATATGTAGTCACCTTGAGGTAAAACAGAAAGAAATGGATGCTATAGCAAGACCTTACTCATTATTATGTAAATTTTTGGCATAAATGACTCCGCCTTAGAGTATTATATAGGACTTTGGCACGATTACTGTGGCATTGTAGTCTGTAAAGTGACTGATGATAAGAAACCTGAGAATCATAAGGATGTTGGAAGGCTATGAAGATGTGCCGTTGCTAGTCAATAACGCTGCGGTTAGATGACGTCATAATGGAAGCTTCTGGAATATTAAGAATTAAAAATGTATAGCTATTCTCTAGATATTAATAAAGTTGCCGGATCTTTTCTAGCAAAATATAATAATACTTAAGGGACTTAATAAATAACTAATAGAAGGCTTAAAGCTATAAACCACTTTAGAACTCCTATTAACTATTATTTAATATAAGATAATATTTAATAAGTCTCCTGTAATATTAATAACGCCATTAACATCTACTTACAACCCATCCAAACGCAATATCATCCTTCTAGATTATATTAGATAGGAAGACAGCTAAGGCAGCTTGCAACAACAAAGCTAGGGTGAATGACCATGCGGTTCTTGATAAAACCGCAACCTCCGAGTCTTTCGACCTTCATTCCATAGCATCTTTTATCACCGTTGTCCTTCCAGATACGATGGGCGAGCCTCTTGCCCGGATCAACACAGATAGTTTGCGCGCGACCGCATGAAGTAAAGTCCAAGCAACCTCCGGGGACGACATCGATCATAGTGCTGCCGATCTTCTGACGCTGACATTGACCGCAGTCCTCGACTCGGATATCAGACTTGGCCTCAAAGATAGTGAGGGAAGGGGGGATTTTGCCAGGGTCGTTGGGGTCCGGGATACCGGGAGAGGTGATGGCGGTGAAGGTGTACACCAGATCGAACAAGGCCGAGTAGTCGGGGCATGTGCCTTGCTCGCAAGCTACAGACATCATTGTAACGATATCATCACCACTGGCTGAGGTGACGACGTCTTGAGAAGAGGTGTTGTTCCAGTTGGCAGGGTTCTTGAAGGCTTCCTTATCAATGTCCTCCCAATCAATGATGTCTTTCATAGAGAGACCCGTCCACTTCGTTGTCGAAGGACCTGGGGCTGTTGCCACGGGAGTTGCCTTGACATAGGCGACCATAGTAGCTAGGAGGAGGAAGTTGGTGGCAACCATCTTGACGATCTGATTGCTGGAGGCAGATAATGACTGAGAGTCAAGGTTTGAGATAATGTTATAACTAAAGGACGATGCTTGACTTGTTGCGAAGCCGTTTCTGGGATGATGAGAATCAAACCGAAGCAAAGGGGGAAGCTCGAGGCTTTATACTTCCAGAGTACATCAAACGACATTCAACCACGTCCCAACTCATTTGCTTCTCAGCCTTTGATGAGAAATACCATGCCGTACGATGACCACCCGCTTGTGAGAAGAACCGCTCACCTACTTCGGTTCTCGTAAAATATGGATCTGTTATTGGATGATGAGTGGTTATGGTAACAGATCGTATAAATATCCCGTTTCGGTAGGGTCTGGAACCAGTGTAAAAGGAAGGGTGACAATGAAATATATATTGAGGTTACATAAGCGGTCGAAAAGCGCACCACTAATATCGTCATTCTTCTATATTTATCAATCTTTTCCGTGGACTGTCACCTTGAAAATGGAGTGAAATGGGGCCGGAGGAATTTCAGCTCCGTATCTGCTATTTGCTTGCCAGTACCGGCCGAGGTAAAAGTCAGCCTATTTCGCTTCTAAGTGCCCACCTGGCTACTGCCATGGCAGGAGCAGTAATTGTAATTAAAGCATCCTGATCCTGCAGAAGGTTCGGACAAAGAACCACTGGTTAGTCCTGTATGGATACTTGGCATTCAGAAGCAACATCCGTGTGACCCACTCTCTTCAAGCGACAGTCCAAAAGTTCCTATCCAATTACATTCCCAACTGAGCCACAGGACACTCGTGCTCTTTCTTGACTTAAGGTTTATACTCAAGTTTAGGAAAAAGTGCTATGTATATACTGCGTATTGCAAGACATGTTGAATCAATATGCACCGCTTCAAGTGAACATCTACAGTGATCAGTAATGCAGAAGAATAAATGGAACTACCTTGTCCCCATAGCACCAGTATCCATTTTAAAGATATCGTCTTCAGTAACTTGCGCTTTGAACTCGTGTTAGAGTCGGTCCGTCCCGTGGACTGAGGCGCCTCTGGGCATTGTGGGTTTCCGAAAATGGTACCAGCCCTACCATACGTGTTTCTGCTAAAGCTACCTGACATATCATGACGAAAAGTGATTGTTACTGTATTAAACCCAAGCCAAGAAATGCACTGAGTGCTTTGCATATATGCTAAACCCTTTACAAATATGCATTCCATAAAGTTACCGAGACGCCGAAGGAGCGCAGATTCTTCATGGTGGATATATGTGTGTTTATGGTCTCATTAGTCATGTCAAGTTTATGTATCGATTCAGTGAATATCATGGAGACCTTGATCAGAATGTATGTAGAAGTCCTCCACCCACAGTCTTTGTTGCTCCACTGGAGGGAGAGATGTTTGTCCAGTATCGACCGTGACCCAGCGGGGTTGAGGAAAGGGTAAAGATTTACAGTCTAAAGATATAACTATAAAAAGGTATTCCGACCTACTCTTATTATTAATTTAAATGCAATAAGAGATCCCTTATTATGTCTTATTAGTTAAACGTATTAATTAGGATAAGAGGTCTAAACCAAGAATTAAAGTAAGAAACTCTATAAATTATAGCTCTCACGGTCTTCCTAATCCTGCTAATGTTGCTGCTTAGAAAATAATATAATTATAATTATTTAATATACAGCTATTATTCTAGTTAGTCCTTATCTTAATAGGAGTATTAATAAGATACTTAGTATTCTTAAAGATATAGTTTTTAAATAAAGTATAACCTAGATATAATACTTATAATTAAAACCTATTATAAGTTTATATTTATTAGTAAGTACTTCCTAATATTATAAATATACTAATATACTTAATCTCTTTCTTTGTAATATTCTTAGATTATAATCCTAATAGTATATTATTTATTTATTAGTAACCCTAGCTATACTCTCTCCCTTTATTCAACTCTAGATCAGGCTTTAATTAATTTAGCCATGCCACCAGGCATACTCGCTTATTTACAAATAATAAATAGACAGATAGTTAGTTCCTCAGAGCTGCATTTACTTACACCAAGAGCAGATATATACCTTGTGTCCCTTGATTTTAAGTTCTGCGGTAGCTCATTTCTGCGTACCGGCCCCGAGATCAAGTGTTCATAGCACTTGTTCTCATACATGTTCTGAGTTCGTCTATACAACTGCAACATGATCTGGAAACCATACGAAGTGCTAAGAAATATAAGAATATTATTTAACGTCTGTAATGTATTCGCCCACCGATTTGGCGCAAGAGTCAGAGCTCAACAACGTCTCTTTGTTCGAGGCATCTGTTTAAATGTTCTAGATATGTGCCCAAAAGCTCAAGATAAAAAAGTCGAACAGTCACTTGTAAGTCAATTGACTGGAAAGTATATAAAGGCGTCGAGATGTAAGACTACCCACCACATCAACAATCACGGCTATCAGCACCAACCAACACAGAAATTCAGTTAAGTACCTCCACCTTCATACCATCCACCGGTCATGAATAACATGACACGTGAGGTCTTTCCCATTTGTTTCTTCTTGATCTGGGTATTTGTCATTCTCTATTGTCTTTCCTTCTGCGTCACCATCCTCAAGCACTTCCGAGTTCTCCTGGATTTCTTCTACACCGTCGTGTTTTACTGTATCATTCCAGTGGGCTGCATCGTATTTCTATTCTACCTGTTTCATTCAGCTGCATAGGTATTTCGGTCACTAGCAGCTTATTATTACAGAGATCGAAGATCCTCAATCTTCAGTATGAACCTTTGGTTGGGCTTTATTACTGGGCTCTGCTTCATGTATGCCTTTGCGTCTCCTAATCTTCTTTTCGGGCACTTCATAAACTTGTTCTTTAAGGTGTCTTGCCTGTTGTTTCTTTGCAACTGCCTTTGTCTGATTAAGGAGGCTCTGCAGCGATTCGTAGGTCAGAGGACTTGAACAAAGATACCGGATGACAGCTCACCGACGAAGAACCTTTCTGTGATAAGATCATAAGGTTGAGGGGTTAAAAGGAGCTTCAGTCCTAACAAACTTTTATTGGGATGATAGCCGCCTTAACGCTCACCTCACGATACTGAGGGAGTAAATACGACGTAACACATAAGCAAGTCTTGAGTGCCACTTTTTATTACTTTCTAACGGTAAGTCAAGTTGACAATATATCAGTGTATTAGTATGGGCGATTAAATGAAAGGATGTTGTGATGGGTAGGTAGAGTTTAGTAAGGAATGGAAAGCTTTACGTTATAGCACCGGGCGTGGAGTATCTAGTATCTTGAGCTTGTTGAGTGGGCTCCAGCTAAATACACCACATTGTCCCTCGCTTGTAAAACAATTCTTAGTGAACTACGTAAGTGACTGTCTGTATAGATGACAGAGAAACATATGAGATCAGGGACACTAGCCCGCCAATTGCATTATTTCCTTAGGGAGAGTAAACAACCACTGGAGATCCACTGAATATAACTAAACTGACTCATGCTTTTGGCTTGATATATGTAAGTATAACTTCAAGTCTTGCCAACTCTGAACAACGGCGGCCAGAAATCATTGCCAAAAAAATAACAAATTACCTTATGTTTGCCCTCTTCGACAACCACTACCCAAGGGGCTCTTTGGCAGACACATTTTGTGAGACTTGTTCATCAGTCCACTCCCAGAACCGTTTCGCATGGCCAGTTCCCCCTTCAGCCTCTGTCTTTGATCCTTTTACCATAGCTGGAAGTGCATGCCATAACCTTCCCCACGGTGAAACTACGAGGCCGTTAGGTTAGTGAATCCACAAGAAAGCTTCTCTTGGGACGGTAAAAGGACACTTACTGAATCTGCCCGAGTTCTCGAGCGCCACTTCAGGAGAGAAACCGGCAAAAATATTAACGTACCCGCCGTAGCGCGGAGGATAGAAAACAGTTTTTCGAAGAATCCAAGTCAGAATTTTACCCTGGGTGCGCCAAAGCTCCGAGTCAAGATTGCCGGGGTTGAGCGGCACAGAGATGATACCATCGTTTTTATAGCGTGCAGCATATTCTGTGGCATGGTAGTAGTTTCCAAGCTTGCTAATCGCATATTGCTGAAATAAGCTCTGCTTGTTGGTGGTTTTGACTCGTTCTATGTACTTCTTCGTGGAAGCCCAGAAGGCAGCAGTTGACGATGCCCAAACCACGCGAACAGTCCCTGGTGCAGATGTCTCTGCAGTATCGACCAATACCGGTGTCAATCTCTGGGTCAGAGCAAAGCTACCGAGACAGTTGACTCCTAATTGGAGTTCGTATCCTTGTTTGGTCTTGGAGCAGTACTCAGGGAAGCCAACGCCTGCATTGTTAAAAAGAACGTGAAGCTTATCTTCCCTGTTGACGAACTCTGCAGCCGCTGCTTTAACACTATCGAGGTCGGCGAGATCGAGTTGAATGCATATCAATTCGCCTCGTGACTCTGGGAAGGCAGCTTTGATCTCGTCACGAGCCCTTTCATTTTTTGTTGCTGTACGTGCGAACAAGTAGACCTTTGCATTCTTGCTGTAGACCATCTTGGCAATTTCTTTCCCAACGCCAGTGTTTGACCCTGTGATAGCAATTACCTAGAATTTGGAAAGCAAATGTCAGCAAGACTTCTGGTGGTGATGACGGATGGCGACGTACTTTGCCCTTAAGATCAGGTAAATCATTTTCTGTAAATCTTGGGCTGCCAGCAAATAAGCTCTGGAGTATAATATTAAGTGAGGCTGCCATATTGTCGTTTTTGTTAATTCAAATTGTGTCACAGACAAACTAATCTGGCGATTTATCGAGTTGTATCAGGCTATTTATCAAGGTTCCTGTAATGGCAACGCTTGTTCAGTCGATGATTCACCCTCTCAAGCACATAATGATCGACAGAAGCACTCGGAAGCTAATCTTCAGTTGTCGAAGCTCAACTAAAAGCGCCAAAGATGATTCGTCATCCGCGGTATGGTACACCACTAGCTCTAACTTTAACCGTAGCCTTGGCCCGAGGTATGACGTCTCATTCTAATCGTCACTTGTCTTGCTTCTATGCTCGTCTGTGTACGCCAAATGGCCTCAGTGTATACAGAGATAAGATAAACAGGGTTCGTTCTGGTACATGAATGCAATTAATCAGGGTTACACATATGACTACTGCAGCTTCAATACATCCTTCAACACCGTCAGCGCCCCAAACAACTCGTTGTCATGGTACTTCCTCGCAACGATCTGAAGATTAATCGGAGCGCCAGTAAAGTCCGACTTTTCCCACATCTTCTTCACCTGTCCACAAGCCTCACTCAACGGCTCATATCCACTAGAATACTTCTCACTCCCCTCCACCTTGACAGGTGTAGGGATCACAACACTGGGATAATCCACAAGGTTATACAGCGACGTATAGTTCCAGAAGAATGCTGTATCGTGAGCTGATGCGGGTCCGATGAATGCAGGTCCAATGAGTATATCCACGTCTTGATCTTCCCAGCTCTTTGCAAATGCCCAGCGAAATTCATCTCTCTCCCGACGCATGAGACTCAAGTCAACAGCTGTCTTCATACCAAGTGGCTCTGCATCCTTCCAGATCCACTCACTCAGAGGATGGATCGGCTCTCCCGTAGCTTGAATGGCGTCTCTTGTTGGCTTTCCACCATCGGGCCAATACATACGTCGAATCTTGGACCAAGCACCTGCCGAGTCAAATACCTTGAACTCCTTGAGCTCAATAAGTTCACTGTATCTTGGATCACGGAGCTGCTCTCGTGCCCACGCCAGAGCCTTCACAACTGGAGGTTGAGGGATGATAAATCCATCGTTGTTGACAAAGCCGATCTTCAAACGACCATTGATAGGAGTCTTGAGGCCTTTCCAAGGGATAGGGACCAATCTCGGGTCCTTTAAATGGGGTTTGGATGACAAAACGCACTGCATCAACAAGTCCATGTCTCTCAAGCTTCGGCACATAGGGCCAGCTGAGGCCAGAACGGTCAACTCAGCTGGGAACGGCATTGCGTCGAAACCTCTCATGGGCATTGTGTATGAAGTTGGCTTGAATCCATAAATGCCGCAAAAGGCTGCGGGACCACGGATACTACCGCCGATATCAGTACCAATGCCGAGAACAGAACCTTTCATTGCAATGAGGGCTGCTTCACCGCCGGTCGATCCACCTGCCGAGAGGTTGATGTTGAAAGGGTTGAGAGTGCGACCCCAAAGGGAATCAGTTTCTAGGTGCATGATGGTTTGGGGCTGATTGGTCTTGCAATAAAAGACAGCGCCGAGACTTCTCAGAATTGCAACCATGTCACTGTCTTTTGTATCCTCTCTCAAGCTTGCGAGACAACCCTGGGAAGACAGAGTCCCAGCTATAGCCATGTGTTCTTTGATGCTGATTGGCAGTCCATGCAAAGGACCAATGGGTTTCCCGTGCTTAGCCATGTATTCGTCTAGTCCTCTTGCCTGGGCAATGGCTTCATCCATAAGCCACTGCGTTAGGCAACAGGTGAGTTGATGTGCGATGATAGAACGTTTGGCAAAAGCAGTGGCGACTGCAACAGCTGAAAGTTGGCGGCTAGCAAGTGCCTGCAGTAGACTAACTGCATCGTAATCTTCTGTGATGCGAACTTCGTCTTCAGTGAGGATGCCGCAAGAAGCAGGGATTTTGGAAACATCTAGAGGAGGATTGGCAATCAACTCGGCAGGCAGATAGTACTCCAAAGGTATTTTGGTCTTGATGGTGTCGATAAGAGCAGCCCGCTTGGCTTCAAAGGCAGGTGTTCCGCGAGGGACTGGCTTTGGCTGAACAGTGAATGAAGAGACAAGCTCTGTATCATCTGCAAATCTCACTTGCACAAGAGACGCATCTTTGATAGCGACTTGTGGCTGGGGAAGTGGAAGTGGAGATGTTGAAACAAGACTCATAGTTGATATGATAAAAGTGACAGATAAACACTGAGGTATTCGAATATGATCAGCCTGAAAAGTAAAGACACAGACACATCAGATGAGTCGAAAGATAACTTCAAGTATTAATACTACTTACTATCAAACCGGGGTCATTATCTGATTCCTCTCGCCCGCCCTTGACCTTCACTCTGAGCTTCGGAATTGCATTCCTTGTCTCTTAGGGTAGGTCGACGCGATGATCTGTCGCAAATACATATTATTGGGCAGAGTCGAGGGTCTAATTTAGTCCAAGCCCGCGTCCCACATGGATGATAAGACTGACCATTCATGTGTATTTGCGCCATCATGTTGCATGGATGTATCGCTAGCTTATCCGCCCCCTCCTGATTAGCATTAGCGGGGAAGCGAGTCTCGGAAACGAGATAACTACCTAGCTATCGGTATTCACAGCTTCATCATATCAGCCATATCATCTTTTGCTTGGTAGACAGTCAAGTGATGGGTATATATTGGCAGGCCTCAACGCATCTTTGTCGATCTGGTCCGCCTGCATCCATCAGACTTTCCCAGTCCGCTTCTTTCTTTTTCTGCCTCCCCACCAGCCCAACAATGACCGAATCCATCAGTATCCCTGGTACTGTCCACCTTGTGGATCTGGACCATGACATGCATGCTCGTCATGCCAGTTCATCTGCCGACATTGTCCTCAACCCGACTCCATCCAAAGATCCCAATGACCCCTTAAACTGGACTCCCCGTCGCAAATTACTCTCACTGATATGTCAGAACCTGTACGTCATTAAGTGCACTTCATCATGTTATACGACCATTAACGATATGTAGATACACATGGTTCGCAGGCTTCGCGGTATCTACCGTCTATTCAGTCCTCGTACCCCTCTCTGCTCAATCTGGCGTTTCCATCGCAACTCTCAATGAAGGAACAGGCTACATGTTTCTTTTTCTTGGCTGGAGTCTTCTTTTCTGGCAGCCTTTCTCTTTGCGCTATGGCAAACGCTTGACGTATCTCATCTCTATCCTTGGTGCAATAGTAAGTAACCTGCCGCGTAAGCCTCGTATACATTTCTGACACATCATTGTTTAGGGCACCAGTATTTGGAGGTCAGTCTCTCATCTTGAACCTGATGTCTATCCTTTTTCTAACGGCCTTTCAGTGCATATGTCAGAAGTAATGGCGAGTGGCTGGCAAAGTGCATCATTCAGGGCTTCTTCATTTCTCCCATTGAAGCCCTTCCTGAGATCTCAGTGACCGATATTGTAAGTGCCCAAGCTATTAACCAAAGCCTCTGCTTACGCGCTTAGTACTTCACCCACGAGCGCGGTACATACATGGGAATTTATTCGTTTGCCCTCGCTGGCAGCAATTATTTTGCCCCAGTTGTTTGCGGCTTCATTGCCGATCACCAAGGCTGGCAGTGGGTCTTTTACTGGCCAGCTATCTTCTTGGCGGCTGTATTTGTCTTCCTCTTCCTCTTTATGGAGGAGACGAATTATATCCGGGAACCCGTTTCTGAGGTCATTCCTGAGGTTTCTTTCTCCAAGAGTGAGAACAGAAACGAAAAGAGTGACTCTGTAGTTGCAGACACGCCCGCTGCGGAGAATGGCGAGGTTTACAATACCCCCAAAACCTTCATCCAGAAGATGTCACTTTGGCAGCCATCACCGGGACATGGCATGCTCACACGATCATGGCGATCATTGAAGTATTTGACCTGGCCTGTTATCTTCTATGCCGGTTTCTCTTACGGTTCATACCTCATCTGGTTCAATGTCCTCAACGCCACAGCCTCACTGATTCTTTCAGGAGAGCCCTACAACTTTAGTTCATCCATGGTAGGCTTGAGCTATCTTGCGTGTTGCGTTGGTGTCGTCATTGGAGCCGTCGTTTCTGGCAGACTCAGTGATATTCTGACCATCAAGCTTGCCCGTCGCAATGGTGGCATTATGGAAGCTGAAAGCCGCCTTTGGCCCTTCTCCATCTGTGTCGTCATGGTACCTTCTGCACTGATCCTCTGGGGCGTTGGAGCTCAACATGGAATCCATTGGTTTGGACTTGTGTTTGCAATGGGATGTCTTGCCTTCACTAGCGCCGTGGGTGTCACTCTCAGCGTCAACTATCTCATCGATAGTTATCATGGCATCAGTGGCGATGCGATTGTTACTGTCATTCTGATTCGCAACACCATGTCATTTGCAATTAGCTATGGGTAAGCCTTCTTTAAACGGGATCCTGTCAATAGTTGCTAACAACTTGAGTAGCATTACCCCTTGGATAACTCATCTCGGCTACCAAAACTGCTTCATTTCAGCTGCCTTTGTCGGAATGGCAGCCTCCTCTGTGTTTTTCATTATGATGGTTTATGGCAAGATGTTCAGAACTCGTAGTGCTGAGAAATATTATCAGCTGGCTGAGGATGGTCAAGCAAGCCACTGATTGTTGGATGGCGATGGTATTTGCTTAATGGAGTGTAATGGAGGATGAGAATTGCCGTAAGCCTGCAAATATTGGCATTTAAGAGTATCTAGAAGAACACAAGATGTAACTCTCAATTGATGTAGGACTAAAGATATGATCTAGCTCCTCAGACGCGTATTTTAACAACTCCTTATTTCCGCTATTTTCTTTCCAGTTGCTTCCACCCAACGTTGATAAGTCTTATTGTTGTCTTGATAACATCATCCAGTCCAGCAAGATATGCAACGAGGAACTGATTGGACGAATGGGATCTTGATATCGGCTATCGTTGTGCCAAGGGTTTGGCAGGATAACCACCCATGTTAACCCCGCATCTTGAGGACTCCACCAAGAAGCTATCGTCCAGTGATGTTGAAGATGATCAGCCCCAGATAACGCTGCCAGGAACTGAGTAACCCGTTTAGGACAAGATGTCCCTGGTCACACGCCAACGTTAGGTTCAAATAGCGTTTGAAGCTCTCTTCCCCAGTGCCGACTCCAACAAACCCCTAAACTACACAAAAGTCCCCGTCCTTGATTTCTCAGCCAATGTCTCCCGACGAAAGATGCAATGATGAACGACAAAATTACCAACAGTGCTTCCCGGAGAAAGTTACGCACAAAGACTGGTTGCTTTACATGTAAGCCTACAGTATGCGGTCCATCGTGTTGCTAACATTTGGTAACTAGGTAGACAAAGACGCAAGAAATGCGACGAAAACTCCCCAATCTGCGACTTGTGCCGTTCTTCTGGGCGAAGATGTATATGGCCATCACCAAGTGATTTACTCGATCGTCGTTACTCCCACCACTGCGATTCACGGCACCAAGATCGGAGTCTGAAAGAACAGCTACAACAACCCGAAGATGACGCTGGGAATTCCTTGATACCCAGCAGCAGCAATCACCCCGTACAACGTGCTCTCTCTTCCTACAGTCCTTCCAATATTTATGACACGGATTCTGTCTGTCCACTGGACCTCTTATCGCAAGCCGCTACGGTGCACAGCGTGCTCTCTAACCACCTAGAGCTCCGCATCTCAGAACACTTCTCTGACAAATACTTTTCCCTCCTACTGCTACCGGACTGCTACCGCGGATTCCACGATGGCTGGCTTACTGAAATCAAGCAGCTTATGCTGACTCACAAGAGCTTATACTACTCAGTCTTGGCTTGTGCTGCATCACACATATTTCTCAGCGACTCCATGTGGGAAATGCATCCTATTGCTTTATCCTATTATGCTGAAGGGGTGAAAGAACTTCAGCTGTTGCTTGGCAAAGTTTCTCAATATGAGAACCACGACGCGCTCCTTATGTCTGTAATGCTGCTTTATCTCCACGGGGTATGTCCCCTCGCGATTATGGTATGAACTCAATCACTGACAGCAAAAGTGCTTAGGATGGGGCACGCATAGTGACGTTACACAGCACGTCAATGCTGCGACTCGTATAGTCACTTTGAGACTTCTTGACAGGCCAGTTGGCATTCAACGACTATTCGACAGACTCGCCCTTGAAAGTGTCATCTACCAGCAGTTCTTACTCTCAACAGGCCTATGGTCAGAAAGCAGTCGAGGTGACTTTGTGTTCAACCCATATTTCTGGGATAGTGTTGAGAAGCTTCTCGATAGATCTAAACTCCTTTCAGGAACACCTTGGAATCTTGAAAGCCCTATCTTAGGGGTGCCCTTGTCTTTCTTTCGCAACACGATAGTCTTACGGGAATGCTACCGCTCAGGGACGAGTCTGGATCCTGCAGTTCTCCAAAAGATCCGGAATGAGGTTCAAGTTTGGGAGGCACAACTCTGTGATCCAGACTTCGAGTCTATTTACAGCTCCACTGATACAGCAATAAGGAGAGGTAGCTCAACAACCAGGGATGAAACATACTTGTATGCGATAATTGCCTCCCTACTACTTGAACAGATTGATGAGCCTGGAAGTGGAGGGACTCTACCATTGGAGGTATCCAGGGACAAGTGGCAGATTAGACTGTTCCTACGAATTCTCAACAACCATCAAGGCAGCCTAGAATGGGCCAGATCATATGCGGGTAATTGGCCAGCATATACTTTGGGGATATTCCTTTCTGCACCTGAAGATCGACTGGTGGTGAAGGAAGACCTCGAGAGGTCCTGGGAGGTCACAAGAATGACCTATGCCCTGCGGTATTGTCGCGATCTAGAGAGTATTTGGATTATGAGATAGTAGTAGGTAATTAACATGCAGAAGACATGCTGTCAGGCCCGACACCGAGCAAATAGCTACATGCTTTGCTTGGCGAAGCGCCTCTTTAACAAATGCAGGTTGTTGATAGGGGTTAAAGCCTTAAAGATGTCGTGATTAGTTGCTTATTGACATAAGGGCGATGAAGCTAGACAAGCGGGCAGACGATATCGCTTTCAAACTTCTAAGCGATTCATAGATAGAAGAGAACCAGATATCTATAAATAGCTGGAATTTCTATGCTAATAAGCCTATAGAATCGTCCCATTCACTAGTCACTGTGTCTTGGTCCAGGGTCTGTGGCAGTAATAGTACTTAAGACCTGTTTAAAATGCTCTGCAGCTGCGTCGCCTGCTACCTAGTGCTTGGGTGCGTATTAGGAACAGATCCAATCTGCCTGCCTGCAGTCTAGTTTGACATAGAAGATGCCATATTATCCTGGTTCTCCAAGAGAGTGCTGGGGTAGTGGGCTCTGTCGGCGGTGTCTCGGGGTGTCATCAATACCAGTCGAGAATTGTGAGGCATTGTTTTCTTCCCCACGGGTGTTGTATCTATAGTCACCATAGCCCCTGTCAAGGGCGTACTGCTCTACGTCACCCGAGTTCCGCTTTGCGATGCTTGGAGCCTAGCTGATCGCGTCGATGCCCATGTCCTTCAGACTTTCATCATTTTCAGTGGTGGCACGAGATACATCTGTGACACGATCACTGGCCTGAGTAGAAAGCTCGTTGGCGGTTTGCTTTCCGTTGTGAACCAGGTTCTTAACGCGCTGTTGCACACCTCCAGCGGCCTCACGCGCCTTGGAAGTTATCTCCGTTGCCTTGGCTTTGCTATCTCCAGCAAGTGTGTTTCCTTTCTCAGTGGCTGCGCTAGCCAGCTCTTGGCTACGCGCCGTTGCATCCTGGGCTATAGTACGTCCCTGGGGCGAGTTAATGAGGGGAGCGATGTAGAGCGAGCTCAATCCCAGCACGGCTAACGAAAACGGAGATGCAACTTTCATTAGCCAGAACACGGCGGTGAAGGCGAGGGAAGCCTGTCCCAATGTTAGTTTGGGAGTTTTGCCTACACCGTTGAGCAGTATCTTGAGTTATAACATACGGCAAAGGTTTTGCCCAGGTCTTCTCCAAAGATAATCTTCTGTACTTGGACGACAGCATACTGGATAAAGTCATGAATGTCTCTTAGTGTGGCATTGAGGATGGGCTCTGGGACCATCTTGTACTCCTTGGGTCGAAGACGGGAGAGAAAGGTGTCGGAGCCGAATGTTCGGCTGACGAATCTAGCGAGAGAGATTACTGTTGGGACAGAGTCAATTTGTGTTCATCTTCAGAGTCATATGCAGTCAAAATATTACATACTTCCAAAAACAACGGCTCCAACCTTTACCGTTATTTGGGTAAGAGGCAGGTAGTGTGTTCCAATCAGGATGCTCAGAGCAACGAGGTATGACCCGAGGGTCCGAACTGGATCCTCCCACTACAGACACATATAAGCAATTATGTTCGTAGTTAGTGAGTGCATACCAAAAACATACATTGATGTACTTGTAGAGGCTGCCTTGGTGAGCTGTTGGACCGAACTTATTAGAGCGATACTCTCCTGCCTCCTTGATGTTGTTTTTCATAGGTATCTTACCTATGAGCTCCTTTAACGGTCCTCTCTGCCCTTGTAGGTTCCGATCGTTTGAGAACATATTTTCTTCGAGGGTTTGCTGAATTGCGGAAGCCACTAGAGATAGACAGTATGGGCAATCAGCTTAACGGATGGTACTTTTTATTGACCTGTCAGGCCTTACACTTGGAAGGGTCTTGTTCGGATTGCTGAGCACCGTTGGCCTGGACAGGCATGATGATAACGGCTGGTGCACTCATGATGGTATTATTACGGACGAATGCCCGTCTGAAAGACTTGGCTAGAGTTGGTTTCTTGGGTTGACAAGTGAACCCATACAATGGTTTGATCTGGCATATATTATTTGGTCTTGAAGAGGAAGAGTCATATTCACATGATTTGGAATATCGACTAAATGGGATGCGTCATGTTCACGTCTGCTGAGGAGATCATGACGATGTGGTTTGTGACATCAGCCAGCTGTCATAACGCCTTCGTCATTCTTGAGCAAACACTCCGCGAAGCTTGTTCAAGCCTGATACACGCTATTTTTAACTTAATAAAACAGGATTCGAATGCCATGTCGACTTCTGTGGCTTGAGCCTCTTACATAATTTGTGCCTGCTTATGGAGTCTACGGAGCTGATCCCCCGTATTCCTTATGATGTACTTTGAGTTCCCTAACTCAAAGCTCAATGAGACCGGATAGGCTAATAGTTATATATGTCATCTCACTGCAGCCGGCAGTACTAATACTTACATAAGATAGCTGTAATGTGTAATCAAGGTTAAGCTTAATATTACTTACTATATTAGCAAGAGTATATTGCTTAAACTGTGGGGTTAATGATATGCGTTTGATGATTGTACCAGATATATACAACTTCTGCGTTTTATATACTTGCAAATCTTAGATTGAACATATATCCTAATGTTAATTAATCCTCTAGATCTCCTGTCTAGTCTAAATTAGCGTAGCCGATGATGCATTTTCGTTCTCTCTTATATTCTAGTTCTAGGTCTTGCGATACCTCAAGAAATCTAAAGATTTTATAGACATCTCTCTGGTATATGTCTCTTGTACTTCCCAAGTGCCACTTGTACAAGGACGCAGTAGGGCCAATGACAGATCTCGATCCACGCTTGTGTGACAAACCAGGAATCGGTTCACCGTGGCATACCACTCTCTGACTTCGTCCGTTACCTCGTAGACCGGCGTATAGTCTCCGAATTCGTCTATCAATACCGGTTTCGCACTGGGGGTGCAGCGCCCTTGATCTGTATGTTGTTTTCCATGAGGCAGTATGCAAATTCGTCGCTGACCTCAGGGTGGAGCCAGCGATTACTTGCACCTTCACCGAGTTCACTTACTCGTTTGTAGATAGGAATGCGATGTGCAACAATTGCAGGGAAATAACGTGATAATCTCCCAATTAATTTGCAGTGAGGGTATTGACAAACAGTGCCATAAAGATATTGCATCATATGCGAACGTGCCGGAACGTCAGCAGCGCCAGAAGATTTTATAACAATCAACGATGCACAAACCCTACTCATTGGTATTGACAGCATACGCTTTTCCGCTTCGTGCAGGCGTGGCTGTAACGGAAACAGTAGATTGGGTGAAGCTGATGCAGGTCTCAGTGTTTCATAAGCTCATTATTGTAATTATCGTCATCATCGACACGTTTGTAGTCTGGTGCGGGGAAGGCAGTCCGCAAGGTTGGAAGCCCTTGGTGCAGGATCGCATCACCTTCACCGCATCTCTAATTAATTAGACGTACAATTGCGCAGCGATTAACATTACACCCCCGCACGGAGCAAACACTCCGGGTAGCTATGTTTGAGTGAAGGTGTAATTGAAACACTCGAGGGCTATATCTATGGACCAGTGCGCCCTCGTTACAGCGGGGAGTAATAATATCGAACGTCCGACTCAACCAACTCATACATTATTTCAAATTGCCCCTAATATCGAAAGAGCCTTAACTGTGCTGCTACAATGTCAGGCTCAAATACTGACAAGGTACAGGAGGACCTCAAGAAGTTTTCCGCGGAGAACATCGATGCTCACATCCAGGCATCTACGTTTACTGATGACATCCAAAATGTAATATTATTCCTTCAAGACCCTAATACCTAGCAATTTTTTAATACTTGTAGGCTATTCGTCAACATATCCAAACCGAGTACAAGGCCTGGTTCTTCTTTCGCAAGCTTGGAGCTGACTGCTTGCGCTCCAATGTTTCACTGCACGGCTTTGCAGCGTAAGTGTATACATGCCGCTGGTAGTTTTATATAGTCGTGACTAATGTCATTTACAGGCTTTGGAAGCGATCCGCCCAAGAGGCTTTTGCTGATGCAACCTGGCTAGAGTCGTATCTCGTCCAGCGTGGTGGCCGATCCAAGCCAAGTGACATCCCTGCGCCCGATATTGAGTGGCCTGATGACCCTGTCGATCCCGTCCAGCCCGTCTATGCGGCCCTGCAGACTGAGAAGGAAATTCTCGAAGATCTTCACCGTCTATGTGCCGCTGCAGAGAAGGCCGGTGACAACGCACTGGAAGATGTCATTGAGAGTCGCTTCTTGCGCAAGGAGACGCGCCATGTCAAGGACTTGGGCGACTTGCTGCAGCAGTGTGTCCGTATCAGCAAGCAGGCTGGTCACGGCTTATATCATCTTGACAAGGAGCTTCGTGCTAACAACGGAGTTGTGCCGTGGGCAAGCTTCAACGATCCTGACAAGTCTGACGAACTACTTCGAGGTGTTGTTAAGGACCTTTACAAAGCTGCGGTCTAGGGGAAGGCTAGAGTCAAGGATATACAACGTTTGAAGGGGAGCGTTCCGGTTATGTACACTCGTAAATGTTTTAAATGTGAACTTGCACTACTACATTACTCATCCGCTATCCTGAGCAGCTGCTGCTCAAAACTGAACCGGCATCGAGCTGGCGGTAAGAATCAGCGCCTGTCTCACTTCTCGTCCGGTGACATCTAATAAAGTCTGTGTTAATCTACGCATAAGTGAGTCCAACAAATAAACAGACTGGGCTAAAGGCCTTTTGATTCCTTATTGTATTTAGTCTCTAGGTAGCTAATGTAGCTGGTCAATTGGGCAGCATTACGGCATTTAGTTTCTTATATCCCACTTGCAAACAACACTGTCTTTACTTACAGAGTTCGTGCCGTCTTGTGGAGCCCATAACGTAAGCGTTGAGTGGCTTGTATGCAGTTAGAGAGCCGCTAAGCCATCTTATATCCAAGCGATACAACAGGCAACCTAACGATAAGCCCAAGATTGCGTAATTCCGCTTTAACATGGCCCAGGGGCCCACAGGACGGAACGAATCTTCTGAGTTATTCCTCGATTCTGTTTATTGCGATTATCTAGGTTATGATTTCATGAATGTATTATGACTACACTCTATGACTTTTTACAATATCCGGGATAAGCAAGAGGCTTCGCATCAATTCCAAGATAATTTCATGAGGTTTTACAAACCAAATGGTAAGCCTTGCCATAATAAGCTCGACCTATACAGCATCCTGTGAAGTCAACCTATGGTGGGAGATGCATTCATATGGAGCAATTTAACCCATCCAGTCTGTCTGTTGGTCAGCTGCTTAATGCGGACTTGTTATGGCTGGGCTGTACCTGGGGATCTGCATGTTGATATTAGTAATCTGAGGCTGATGGGCTGCTGTTGAGTGAGAGGGGCTAGTGACCTGGTATCCGGGGTGTTGAGGGTAATACTCATATATGGGCAACCTGTATAACATGTTAAGAAATTCGTTAACATGTTAAACAGAACAGGATAAGAAAAAATGCAGATTACAGGATAACAGGATAAGGAACACGATAGTAAGCCAATGAGGCGATGAAATCAAACATTTAATTTATCGGCTCTATTCTATATTAATTAATACCCTCTCTGTCTTCTAAATCGTCATCTGAATCAGTAAGATCATCTTTTACTGCAGAAAACATTATCAGTAACCTAAATCTACCTCGGGGTGTAGGTATAATATGGTCTTCGCGCAGCCAACTCCCTATATACTCTACCTCCTAATGTTTACATGTTTAATCCACAGCCTATCCCATGAGCATGTCCTGCGTGCCCCAGAGAAGGCTCTCTCTAGCTCGGATAACTCTGGTGAGATAGAGAGTATCGCGATGGCTATTCTGCTAAGTCGTGGATATCTTCT
Source organism: Fusarium sp. 190-020-2 (assembly GCA_014884825.1). Lineage (NCBI taxonomy): Eukaryota > Fungi > Ascomycota > Sordariomycetes > Hypocreales > Nectriaceae > Fusarium > Fusarium sp. 190-020-2. Next base: position 37,529 of record JACTAS010000111.1, on the reverse strand, counting down.
CTGCTGCTTAGATGCGCACCGCCATTGAAGCATCGTAGAATCGATCTCTATCGGCTGAGCGGTAATAAAGGTCATGAAATCATCCTCAGAACGCAAAACGGCGGTCTTTATCTTCATATTCCTCGCCAACTAAGCTAGTTTATTACTCTTATGTTCTACAATATCCGCGATAGCGCTTGGAGCGGTCGGAGGCTTAGTAGGAAGCTTAATGTTATATTCATTCTCCTAAATCTCTTGTACTTTGCTAATTCCGTTGTCGTGCTACCTATCCGGCTGGTTCTGCTTAATGTAGGCGTCTCATTTTGAAGGGTTGAGAAGGAGAGCGGCGGAATAAACGGGAACATCCTTGGTCATGGTATAGTATTTATCTATAGCGAACCAGCTTATATCGATAGTATATAGCATTCGTTTATCGCGTGTCTCGGGTGCGCTGTAGTATTGCTATAATTGTATTAGTATCTATCTTAGCTGTTAAGACCAGCAATGAGATGTCTGCACGTGTCCCGGCCGCATAACGCATGCGAGAGATATCTTATATATGGGATTAATGCTAAGATGTCCTTACTGCCTTATAATAAATAACTTACTTTCTTATTTTTATAATAAGAAAGAAGGCAATCTATTAGAAAGAATAACTGTAAAAGAGATGCTTTATTGCCCTTAGTGTATAATATGGCCTTATCAAAGGGTTAGAGATATAGGTATGCTTTCTAATGCAAATCCTAATTAGCTGCCATTAATTAATTATCTCTGAGGATCTACTTACATTTTTGCATAAATTAAACGATTTGCGGCTTCTTTTAAAAAGCTTATTAAGGATATAATACTATGATGCCTGCCGCATCTTATTATCAATCCCTAGTCACAAACCGACTTTATCATCCTACCGCTAGGTATAAAGCGATAGGCAGCGTGTCCAAACAGCCAGACCGTGCAGTTTACGTAGCGCAGGTATGCTCACAGTGGCTAGATAGTCCTCATCAACATCCGGTATCAAGGGATATCTACGTCTTCTATATCTTCTGGTAGTAAGGGCCTGAGAGAAGCGAGTTAATAGGATTTCATTAGCATCTTCAGATGAGGCTTCAAATGCGGCGATGAGGGCTTCATTCGATGACCCGAGAAGGAAGGCTTGAAGGGAGAGATTGATGATGTGGCCAATGCAGCGGATACGGCGTTTCCTTTTTGGGGTCATAGTCGATCTACCGCTTATCATTAGATTGGTCTATCGAAAAATGGCTGCCAACTCATATTAAGATTCTCTTTCAATCGACGTGCTATTGACTCTAGATATATGTTGTTTAACGTAGCGTTATCCTGGTGTAATAGCCGAGGTTTGACATAATTCCGAAGGTTTCGAGAACACTTATAATAAGATCAGCCTGCCCCTCTTCCAAGTGGTTGCCATAATATGCCAGTAACCCTAGAAGTGCCTTCTGCAGCTAATTATCCTGATTAACCTATTAAGCATAAACAGCTAGTAGAGCATAACGATATAGCAATATCTAGAGATTAGTAGAAATATATATAGGTAAAGATATAATTACTAGATTATTTTTAATCTAATCTCTATAAAATACGTGATTTTCCGCAATGTGGCATATAGCCTGGCATCTAGACGTAATTAATTAATTCCTAATAGTCAGATTATATGCCAAAACAAGGTCCTTTAACTCATTCTATTTAACAGCTAAAAAAGGAGCTCTCCACTATGTGAGAAGTCCTATATCAGCTTTATTACATATCTGCCGATTATAAACCTGCTAAAGACTATCAGGTATAGGGATAGATGTAAATATGGCGGATAATAAGCGTTAATTCGATAATATCGGCGAAAGCGGAGGCGGCGGTTAAAGCTGTAGAGCATGGCAGTTTTTAATATAATACGCAGCTATTACTCGATACCTATAGCTCCATTCAGTGCATAATCAGCACATATAAATCACAGTGCCTTTGGTCTTTCGATTGCGGCCGGCAGCAAGCGGTTTATTTTTATCTAGATACTACCGATCTATAATAGAGAAGAGGTTTAAGGGAAATTAATATGATATTTGAGAATTAGAGTCGCCGATTGACGTTTATATATCCCTTTCTGAAGCCATAATGATGAATATAAGATGTAAACTATCTTAATAAGAAAATTTCCGGTATTTATGATCTCTAGGAAGATAAAAAGCTATTATATTCAGCGATGAATTGTTTGTTATAGAAGCCCTTGGTTCTCTATCGAATGATTGGAAAATAGGCCGGTTTCTCCTGACTAGGGTAAAGGGCCTCCGGAGCCGTTGTGTTGAAGTGCACGAAGTGCTATAGCAGCACAAACTGGATGTCCAGACCATGTGTAGTCGTGCTGCCAAAAGTCAGAATCCATTAGTTTGGTGCTGGTACTGTTGAATGCCGTCTGCCATAACTCGTTGGTATATATCACAGCACCCATAGGTAGGTAGCCAGAGGTCAGCCCCTTGCTAATAACCTTAATATCTAGACAGATACTATAGAGCTCTATGCCAAACTAATGGCCGGTTTTAGCAAATGCCATAATCTAGAATTCATATTATGCCATTAACCAGTATAGCATAAACTAAACAGGCATGTATCCCTTTACCTTATTAACGATTATTAATACACTGTGCCTCTTATATATCTCTTATACAAGAGGGAAGAACTTTCGGTGCATATCTACGGCACCGCTATCACCTTAGACCGGTTTAAATACGAATGCAGCAACAGTTTTAGGTCCTTTGCTGATAATAGCCTCTTCTAGCTGTCTTGCTTTTTGAACCTAAGCGTCAGCAGAACGCCAAGGTCCCCAGGGGTTCACAGAACTTACTAGCTGCTTGGCTGACATTCTTGCCCGGCTTTATCTTTTTCTTGTCCATAAATAACTCATATGGCGGATCTATATTCATGAACGGCAACTTTTATACACGTTCTCGGACTTGCCCTCCATCCATCTCTTCTATCCAAAGTCCAAAAACTCTGGCTTCATAGAAGCTAGTATGAATATGCTACCATAATAGCAATTGCAGAACAAGATAAGCTTCTATTTCCTATATCCCCTGCCTAGGCTTGAGCCCAGAGGAGTAGACTTATTCTAGTAGTACAGCGCTAGATGTTAGGCTGCCTCAATACCCTTGCCACCGCTGGCAGTCAAGTAGAACCCAGGAGCTAGTTATTTTTTCCGGGAATGCCTGTACAGCAAGACCGGAGAGGCGCTTATGTACTTCAATGGCGTTTATATTTGTAAGATTGTGCTGGTCCGAGCTTACCTCTGGCTTGGGCATCTTAGAAAGAGCCGTGGTATATGAAGCCTAATTTAAATAGATATATTTTAGTTATTATAGAGTATAATACAAATACCCTAATAGTCTTTAAGGGTAATACTATATTATTATATTTACTATATAAATATAACTATAAGTATAGACTTTTATTTATACTAATAGAAATAATTATATTTAAGCCAAATCTTAAATTAGGTAGTAATATCAGGGTTAAGGCTAATATTTATATTTATATTTTTATATAATATAAGAAGCCTTATTATATAAATATTAACTAATAATATCTAGGTAAGGTTAAGCTAAATACTTTATTTAATATATTAAAGAAAGTATTTTATGTAGTATTAATTAAGATATTATAAATATATAAAAATTAATATAATATCTTAAATATATATCTTAAAGGTTATAACTTTATTATTAGGCCTAATTATAAATACTATAATAGTATAAATATTTTTATAATTAGCTAGGCTAAGAATACTTTTATAGCTAATATTTATATTTTAAGGTTTTCGAATATAGTAAGTTAGCTTAAAAGATATCTAATATAAGTAGTGATATAAAAAGGGTTTTCTTATCCTTAAATACGCACTTAGCAGGAGCTATTTTTCTTAGGAAATTAGAATGGTTTTTAGGAGCCAGAAAGACAGACCATAAATATCGCAAGGGTTAATAAACCATACTTTCCAACGCATCTCGGCCACTCTTAATAGCCAAGCTATTATACTATGCCTACATTAAGCTAACATGCAGGCTCCTGACAATACTAAACGCTACAAGTTGCGTGATTCTCATTTGGGTAGTCGTGCCAGGCTGCCTGAGATAATAATCCTAAAGATCCTTATCAGGCAAAAGAACGAAAGCGAGAGCAAGATGAGAGAATTCGACGTATCCGTACATATTTGCATAAATATGTGTATCCATTTGCTCCGTTTATTCCTTTATTCTCGATACTATCGCCTTTCCTTGAGCACAGACGCATAAGCACAGGAGGGAACATCACATCATTCTCGTGACAACCGAACTTCGAACTGTATGTCTTCATTTCGTATCCTAGCACGCCATACCGATATCGATAACGCGACAGTTGCAAAACCCAGTGACAATGAACTGGGCATCGTTACACATTGTCTCATGCCTGCATCATCAGGCGGCTGCCGCCTTTTCAAGAGCTTGAAGCATTGAAATATCCATCCTATACAAATCGTTCCCGTCGTCATCAATGAACACAGAGGCGCCATCGCTAATCATCAACATTTCGGTCTCAACATGGAAGGGTAGCTGGTCGTGAGTGGCACCACGGTACTCAGTCACGAAATCACCCTTCACAAAGTGACCGGCCTGAGGATGATAACCGTCGCCCTTGATTACATAAATTTTTGCCCCCTCAATGTGTCGATGTCGTGGGAGTACACCTCCAGGCTCAGCTCGGATAAGAACATTATAGGCTCCCGTCTCAGGAAACAGTTCGATAAGCTTGATCCAGATCTTGGGTGCAAGGGGGAGCCACTTGAGGTCGTCGCAATGAATAGTAACGCCTCCGTCATGGGAAGAGCCGTCATTGGTCTTTAAAGGCTGTGGCATGACGACGGTAAAAAAGTTTTGACTTTAAGCTGGGTTGGAATGCTGATTGTCGGGCTTTTGTAGAATATAGACTTTTCTTTTTGATGAGGTGGGAGAAGATGAATGAAACGGCATTACCCTGAGAACACGCTACTATACTTATATAGTTATAATGGTACCTACATGATAGGTAGAGCAGGACAAGCGTATGACAAAGGCGGTATTAGTAATCAAAGCCCCATTGATATATCTCGGAATTTGATGAAAAGTCCAAAAACCGACCGGGAAGCCCGATACGAGGTGGCGCCAGTCCTTCTCCTCCAACACCCCTCTCCCTCGTAACTAAGGCAATTATACTAACTCAAAAAGGTTTTAAGGTTCGCTTAGCAATTTTGAGGGGTTGAAGGGGCCAATTAACATTTTGGCAAAGTCGTAAGTGGAATGACGAAATGAACCTCACCCGAGCATACAGACATCATGCAACCTAACTACCAATGTCTATGCCATACACACTATGCATCGCCTCTCCCCTAAAACTAATGTTAAGTTGCGGGCAAAACTATAACTAGCTTTTCGGTCACATTACGCATACAACTCCCCTGGAACAATGCCAGCACAATTATCGGTTTTGCCATAGCCTCTACCACTCATGCTTAATGCTCACTCAAACATTGAACGACTGGATGTTACGAACTTAAGACTTCGAAGAATAGCTCCGAGTCCTCGGTGAGACAATTCTATATCAGTACTTGTCTACTTGTACCATGATGTCTTCTCAACAGAGGGGTTATGGTAACCCTAAAGTTGAGCATGAAGCAAAACAAATCAATGCATCGCACCACTGGCGCGTTATTCAGGTTGGGTATTTAAGTTAGGCGGCTTTCTTTCAGTGGATCTCTGGGCGTTATAGAAAGTTATACCGCCATACTTTAGATACACTCGGACAAGGCAAGGACTGCGAAGATCAGGATTCTCGATGACAGCTTCGCATCCACTCCTGGTGGGGATTATGTTGGCAGCGATGATTATTGCGACTGTAAGCATTGAGACCTAATTCATGTTGTAAAAAGGAGTAATTGAAGTAGAGAACTATGAAGCAAGCGAAAAGCCGGGGCCAAGAAAGTAACTACATATATATGTGGTTCATCCACTTTTAATAACTGCCTTATGCCTTAAGTGCCGCATAAGGCATCAATTGGATTATAAGGCAGACAACCTAGTATAAGGCATCCTCAGTTACGGATAATAGATACATCCTCTCACAACATGTTTCTTCCAGAGGGTGATTTATCTATTTCTTGCTTCTCTACGCATCCTCTACCATTCTTCCAAATCTTTCTTAAATCGTTTTTCATTTTACCACCCCCTCTTCTGTCAATCAATTTCCTCAGGACTATAACACGACGAATTCATTGCGAGCACCATCTCTTTCCTACTTCTGTAACTATCCATCAGACAAGATGGGTAACCCTACTCGCTCGCTTGCCATAGCAGCTCTCTTGATATTCATCACTCTATCCATACCCACAGCGCTTGCCACCTACCGTCATGGCCTTCGCACTGTCGCAATCGTTGGATGGGGCTATCAGCTGTTCCTGACTTTATATTTAAACCCAACCATCCTACAAACGCTGAAAACGTGAGAGGATGACTCATCCACGTAGGAACAATAATCGAGCATGTTCGGCGTGCTGTGATGCAACAGAATCGTAGTAACCCTAAGAGATGGAAGATAATTCCGGCCAAGCTTCTCAGCCTGGCCGTACCTGTGGCGGCTTACCCTCGTCATCAGGTTATACCTAGGTTAAGGAACAGCTTGAGGATTTTGAAATACTCAAACTTAATGATCAAATTGGCGACGAAGTTGATGGTGGGAGTGTTTCCCAGAGCCCAGACGACTCGGATAAGTCCTCGGAAACAGAGAGTTATTCGATTCCGATGAAGATATATAATTTACACCTCCACTTCATCTCTTTCCTTGCTCCCTCGAAGCTACCTGTGGCTGACACCCTTGCACGCCAGATTTATGTCAGCCCTGATAATAATCGATTTCGACTTCATCGTACAGGGGCTGCTGGACAGAGTTTATCTTGAAAGTATGTCAACCATAATGATCGCGCTAGATTTCCTCCTAAAAACTTTGCCAAACTGTATCGTAATCCCAATTAGGGTTTATAAATCGATCTCACGACTAGTGGCTAAATGGTAAATTGGTCGCTTATCGAGACTTGATGTGTTTTCCATCGCGATATTGGCAACGCTGGGCGGTCAGGTTGAGATATTCCAGTACCCTGTCAGCTGCTGATTGTTGATGATTATGCTGTTATGAACCAACATCTTGTAACTGCTTTTTAGGGGTTGATTCTACCGGTACTTCTTAATTTTGCTTTTTCTCGGCCGTGCACGCCTGCGGCCAGATTAGAAAGAGTTTATTAACATGATGTGCCACAATTGAGTTGGCAGACCCCCACTCACATACCAAGACAAATGGTTCCATCGTATATGTCAGCATTTTCACTTACCTGGTTATGCCACCGAGCGCCTCGCAAGGCAATTATTAGTCAAGGTTCGCCCTGGTGACCTTGTCTACATTGCTTATGAATACATGACTCACCAATCAATCGAGTTGACAAACACGTTGGATGATTAAGCATTCTTAGTCGACGCTGCGTGGAAGACGAACATAAGAAGTCCTACATCTACATCAATCGATCAATAATTTCGACGTTTCGACTTCATACTGCCCACAATGCCAGAAAACAAACAGCAGTCACCAAACGGCCCAACATCAGGGATGTGCCAGAAAATGGCTCCCTTAACCGACGCTGAATTCAAGGCTTACAATAGATTAGCTGAAAAAATGGAGAATTTTGTAAGCGAACGCCATCACGAGGTTCACTATCATGTTTCTTGATTTCCTAACATAAGTTCTACTTAGCATGGTCATTTCAAGCGAACTTGGCGCTTTCTCGAGAAGGTTTGCGAAGCAGAAGACCTTCCGGATGGCATCCGATTGGTCGACTTGATCAACGAGGGCCTGTCATTCTGCATGTCCCTTGAGATGCATCATAATATTGAGGAGACATATTTTTTCCCATTGTTAGCTCGTAGGATGCGGGAGTTTCAAGTTGGCAACGAAAGCCCTTTGCTAGAACAGCACCGCGTCATACACAAGGGGCTGCAGGAGCTGAACAACTATCTATCCGTTTGCCGCACATCGCAGTCGCACTTTAATTGCAAATCGATGAAAAGCAAAATGAGCAGCTGGAGTGATGTGTTATGGGAGCATCTCGATGACGAGGTCCAAAGCCTAGGGGCGGAGAATATGCGGAGATACTGGACGGTAGATGAAATGAAAGGCCAAGTACGTACCATGCAGTACCCACCTACCGATTAGCAAAAAAACAGTTTCCCCATCTCCTAAACCTTCATAAGCCTCCAACTCGTACGTGTTGGAGACGCGAATAGGGTTGATGTTCAATTAAAATGAGGTTAATTTTCACACTTGAGGATCAATCTAGTCCCCAGGAGCTCCTCCTTCTTCTTCTGTCTCTGTTCTGTCCTTTCAGGTGTTTTCCCCGCCACCCGGTATTGAATACATGTTTCTTCTACCGAGGCGCTATTACTAATCCAACAGTACCCAATGTTTAATTTTAAACCTTGCCTGGCTAAATTACTAAATAAACTATTTTACCTTTAATATTATTAAAGTTATTTTAGCTTTTTATTTTTAAATTTATATATACCTAGATATATTTATTTATATAAAAATATAAAGAAAGTTAATTCTAGTACGTTTTAAGATCTAGGTTATCGCCTAATGCGGCTTCTTTATTTGGTAGCTTTGGTATATTAGGGATCTGCCCTATGGCGCCCTTGGCATCGATGTTTTGCCCAAAGAGACATCCAAGCAATCTCAGAGCACAGGAAAGGCCCTGGCTAAGGAAGACAAACCTATCGCGTTGAACTCGACCCAAGCTGTTGTCGTTGCCCTAGCAAACCTGCTGCCCGAAGCGATATATCACGTATTTATGGATAACATATTCTCCTCGTCAAACCTCCGTAGCCTCCCTAACCACGGCCACGGGCCAAAGTCACGTCTCGCAAGCACAGTGATATTGATGAGGAATTGGCCCAGGATAAGGGCAACGACGGCAAGGCCAGGAAGAGCTACAAATTTAATCAGGTCAAGGTAATCCTTATGCCTGATGTCACATTTGACGAGGGATTTTGACTATGCATTGAAACTCCTGATTTCTAACTGAAGGAGTGGCTGAAGTTGGTTTGTTTTATCCTTCCTTGGATCCCTCGTTTTCGTCAGCTATGACGGAGTGTTCTTCACGACCTGTTTTATCCAGGTTTGCTCTTTCTTGGTCAGACAGCCCGTGTGTCAGAGCGGCCTTAATCATACGATGTGACAGAGGGTGCTCCGACCCATCTCTAGAACCTCTTGCATCTCTGCACCACCCGAGGTATTAGAGTTGGGACCAAAGCAGAGATGGAGGATATGATGCAAGCCATCGAGGGTTACCTAGACAAGCTTCGACCAATTATTGACGAGAAGATGTTTAAATTGAAGAGGTTAGACAGGCATATGAGTACTTAGACTCAGGCAAGCACCAAGGTAATATTTGTATTGAAATATCTTAAATACAAGCTGTTACCAGCTAGGCTCAGCTTAAAGCTCCTTTTAAAAATGTGAAAATTCACTCTTATAAGGGTTTATACTTTATTAAAAAAAACCTTACCTTTTACAAACCAGCCTAATTTTACGTAAGACTTAACAAGCAACGGGTCCCTAACTGGGTTCTAAAACGCAGTATCCTTCCGGGCCCCTCAGCCATTTAGGCCCTCTTCCATGTAGGGGCTGTTTCACTGCCGTCTTAACTCTAGATCTGGAACAACCCAAACGTTAGTGCTACCACCTGCCGCACCTCGTTCTCATTATGTCAAGAAGGGAACAAGCTCAAACAGCTTGGCTGAAACGCTCTGTGTAACTGTGATGGCTTTACTAGCCTAAATCAAATCAGGCTGTTAGAGCTTGTAATGAATCTTGCGACACAAGGCCTGCGATGCCACTTTTGCTTAAAGAGTATCATAAATAACTGGGGAAGAGAGGAATATAACGCTTCTGTGTTATATCTACGAACCAAGTATAAAGATACCTAACTGCGCACTCGAAATCACTGATTAAAACGCTTATCACAGGATCCAGACATATTACAACTGCTCATCACTCGATTGCCTCGTTACTTCCCCGTCAACTTCACGCAGCTATTATACACAACTACACTCATCAACATGCAGCTCCCCACCTTTTTCCTCACTATTACCTTCTTCACGATAGGCCATGCTAATGCAGGTAAGATTGGCCCTCCCCTGGCCCTATTCCTCGTTTGTGACTTCATGCTAACCCTCTTTGCAGCCTCGATTCGTCGTCAAAATGGCGGATTTCGCGACTTCGTTACTGGAGCGGGAAGTGCGGTTTTTGGGAATGCAGGAAGCGCATGTTCCGTTGGTCGTGATGAGGGCGAATGTGATCAATTTGGGAGATGCGTGCAGTTTATTCCTCCGAATGAGCAGAGCATCTTGAACCAGGGACGAGAGGTTGATGAATGCATCAAGGGAGGGCAGACTGGCACCTTGAAGGTTTAACAATTTCGTTACTATAGAGGTTAAATACTTGCTGCCTCATTGGACAGCGTTAATTGACGTCTAGATTTCAGACTTAGAACAGTACTCTGTAAGCTCTCCCAGCATGGTAGGGTGTATAGTAGGCAATTCGAAGTGTCGAGGGGGTCCTAGACCAATTGAACATCATCCTACTCACCTTTCCCGAGGGCTTCTACCATTAACAGTGCGTTGACTCTCAGTCCCTACTGTACCAAGGGTAAACAGTAATTTATTAAAGACAATTAAGAGGGACACATTAAGAATTGATAGGGGCGCTCTTCCCTTATCTCTATATTAGGATTAATTGGTTACTAGTTGACGTTTGATCTCTCTACGCTTCGTATCTGCTGCATCGCCCACATTATTAACCTATCCCTTCAAGGATTTCTTCTCGTATCTCCAAAAGAGGCACTAATCGCCGCTCTTAATGCCGCCGATAATACCATAAACTATCAGTTATTTGCACAGTTCTACGATACCTTGCATGACGCCGGACAGATAACAAGAACAGAGGAGGCCCATTAGAGAAGAAGAGCCTCCTGAAGAGGCAAACGTATACTTGAGAACTTCACTGTATGGCAGTATATCGTGCCCCTACGGAAAGTATATAATATCGCGGTCTGGATACGTAAATCTACGCTTCATTCGGCTATGCGGGATGACGAAATAAAGCTCTGACTAGGCATAGATAATGCCACACGCTGGAATTCATGGTATTGATTGTTGGATAATTTCCTGCAGTATCAATCCCGTGTAAAACAGTTCCCAATTGGCCATGATAGAGAGCTTCAAGATGATATCCTACTGACTTCGGAGTGGGATTTTATTGGACGGACGTATCGTTTCCTACACCCGTTTGCCTTAGTTATGTTGTTGGCCGAAGGGGCGCAATCTACTCTCCCCCAATTACTCTCGATAATGGTTGTTTTATTGCGGCAGTACGAGAAGTATAAGGTTAGTGGCGATGTTTTTTCTTTTATCTAATTGATCGGTTAACTAAGTGGCTTATTTAGGCGCTTTATAGTTTAAAGGAAAACCATGATCCACACATGGTATACTGCATCGATATGGGCTGGTTTGTCCTTAATAAGTACTACACCAGACACCTGTGTATGCCGCTGCCCTCGTTCTCGATCCCTCGAAACGAAAAAAATAAATTGAGCGGAATTGGTAAGAGTTCTGGCATGCGCCTGCTATTGCTTCTGCCTAGCAAATTTGGCTAGATGAATATAATGCCGCGCCAATCCCAGAATCCTTGCGGGTGACTGTAGATATGTCCTCTTTATTTGGGAGGCAGCGCAACAAGCTGTATGGGTTGTTGAGCGATATTGCTGTTACTGGCTGGCCCTATTTTAGATAACGCCGATGACTTCGAAACCTTTATTGATGCACCACCGACCTAGATAACTGGCTCTCGTCTCTAGTGGTGGCTACATCGAGATCAAAGGAAAGCTATCCCGCATGGCAATTGATATCCTCTCAATCCCTCCTGAATCATCTGATGTTGAGTCTTACTTCTCATCGGCGCGGTGTACGCTATCATGGGATAGAGAGAGCATGACCTGCGAGAGCCTGGCGAAGGTTGAGTGTATGGGCAACTGGATGCACGAGGGTATTATTGTACCTAGGTCTCACGGCGATAGGGGCATTATTTCGAGCGTTGTTGTTGAATTTAGCGTTGAAATAGAGGTAGAGGACTTTCTAGATCAGGGCGCTTTCTTGTTCTTTCCTCTAGCCTGCAAGAAATATATGTGGTTTATCTGGATAGCAACATTGCTAAAGTGGCTATGCGGCTATATGGATATCTACCTGGATATATCGATATCCAGATAATTTCTCCCACTTAGCTGGATATCGATATGAGGGCCAGAATTTCGATGGATATCTATATACGCAGGTCTGCTCTTGTGACTTGTATCTCTCCCAATTTAGCTGGGGACTATATCGTTGAAGGATACAGCTGTTTACGAGTGCAACATCAAGAAGGGAGGTCCAAGTAAGAGCCTGCCAAGCCCCCGGCAAAGGGGATGATCATAGGTTGTGCATGACCTTAATTGGTCACTTCGGTCAACATGATTTATTTCAGCGTTCTAGGCGGCAGCCGCGGTAGGAATAGGCACGACTTTAGTGGTATTATCGCCAAACCACACTTGAACTGGCTGGGCTCCTAGATGGTCTGTGGATGGCTTCTTCCTCCCTTTATCAGTATGCTCATCACCTTAGAATACAGTTGTTAGGAAAAGCACAAGAGCGTTGTCTTTCCAAGTTATCTAGTTGACCTGGGCATGAGACGAAGGATAGGATAATAAGGAAAATATATATAAATTTATCATATATGCTCACCGGGTTATTATTCTTTGGGATTGCCCTGACTTCGATAAAGGCATAGTCACAACACCCTGATTTATTAAGCTGCCTATCCCTTTTTAGGTCCTTATGTATGCCGCAGTTAGGGCGGGCTGTGACTGTTGCCCCGTAGCCATAATCACGAAGTCTTTGAAAAAGAGGCGGTGTTAAAAAGAGGCTATCTACAAGTACGTGATAACTCTGCTTTGGCACCAAATCACATAGGGCAACAACGATGCCCTATGTATTTCCTAGCCTCATGAGAGCAGCTACCTCTTCGCCAGATGCCTTTCTCTTCTGTTGGCTGGGGCGGCCTCTCTTTCACCTTGGTCCCCCGCCTAGGGTATTATATTTTAAGCATTTAAAGTGCCAAAGCCACTGAATAAAGGAGCCGCATTAGGCGATAACCTAGATCTTAAAACCTATTAAAATTAACTCTCTTTATATTATTATAATCTTATTAAATTTACTTATATAATAAATTAAATATTTATTTATAAAAAGATCAGATCTAGGGTTAAAAGGCTTAATTAAAATTAATTATATATAAATAAATTAATTTTTTTGCTTTTTAAAAGACTTTTAATAGGTTAGCCTTATTAGCCTTATTACTTAAATAAATTAATAAGCCTAAAAGTAAAAAGACTTTATTTATAAAAGCATTTAAGGATAAGTAGTAAATTAAACTATTTTTATAAATTATTAAGAAATCCTAAGACGTTATAAGAATAACTTATAATTTATAGTATTATTATTATTTAGAAAGTATTTAAAATATAAAATTATAATAAGTAATTAATATATAAAAGATATACTATTAAACCTAATGCTAAGAAAATAATTATATATTTTATTAAAACAAAGTGCCTATTAAAGAACTATAAGTCCTTAAGGAGGGTTAAAGCCTTAAATATATTATAATTAGTTACTTAGTTATTTGTTAATATAAGGGTTATAGTAAGTATAATAAGCCTTTTATAGAAGTAGTTATTATTATCTTAAAGAGTAAAAGTAATACAATTAAAGCTATAAAAGATCTAATAAAGAAATAGAATTAGGCTAAAGGATATAAATATAATGCATCATTCTGCAGATAAGGTGCACTTTATTCATAGACACTTAGCTCTACCTTCTATAACCAGGGACCATAATCTAATTCTTAACTTTCTCCCTACACGCCTTGATTCATCATACTATACTGACAACATGTCACCCCAGTCAAGTTTGTAGCTTTCCTTACTATATCTTACAAACCCTCCAGTCAAATAATACCTTATAAACGTCGTCCTCATAACTCATTCACTTTGTTCTGTCGGACTGGCCAAGCTTGGGACGTAATCTAATATTAAAATTGCAATTTCTACCGTGTCAAGAGTTTCTCACAACTGTTGAGCTCGCGTATCTCCTGGGTACCAAGCAAACCTTCTAGCCGAAGACGTCTAGTTCTCATGCAAATTTCAGTATTCATGACTTTATTCAAAAGCCCGATTTAGGAGGCGGTCCCCAAAGTTGTACTGAAGGTGCACTGTATTAGAGGTCTGGAGTAATAGGGACTGGACGCGCTTGGCAATTTCTGAAAGGCCACTGTCACTTCAGATTCTTTCGTTTTAGTTCAGTATGCACCCGAAAAGTCAGCATGTCCCAGGAGCGTCTCATAACGTGATAACGTGTTTTTTCCTCTTTGTGGAAAATGGCGTACTGAACTAGCGAAGAAAGTCACGGGATATGATTCCACATGCAATCATCTAACTCTATATTCTATTGACACACTCTTCGTAACAAACATCTTATAAGGCCGATGAGGTCGGCGTTGGCTGGACAAGAGCCCATAAATGTTATACATCTGAAGCCAAGCGACGATGACTTCCTGGGATATGACCCATTTTTAAACCATAAGTATTTCCCCTCTGAGAAATGATCGCAGTGATTTCTGCCGGATGAATCCAGCTGAATAATACCATAACAAGGAACATCAGGACAGCGTCAAAGAGATAGAGGTATATCTCATGCTTGAGCAGGTACCCATCAAAGCCCTGGAGGTATTCAACAGCCCTAAAGACAGATCGTACCATGATCATCATGCTGCAAATATATAAGAACATCATGTGCTTCTTCCAGGGAACCATATGGGAGCGTCCCGTTGGGGATTCTCGAATTGATCGGTCAAAGGCCACAGCGATGACGATAAAAACGCCAAAGCAGATGAGTTGGACGAAGAGACCCCCGATAATGACTTTGGCATCGTTGTTCAAGGCTTCGAGGGAGCCGGAGGATTGGTAGCCTCCTCCTGATGTCTACAGTTAGCGTAATTACTCTCAGGGCCACGTAGATCATGCGGCCAAGACGTAAATCGCCCACCGCCACCCTGAAGAATAAATGAGAGGACATCTCTAGTGACAAAGATCTTGGTCATCCACTTTTTGGGAATCAAAGCACGTCCTTCGCCGTCGGTCATGATGATTATCCTGCCAAGCTCCATGTAGATTGTTGCCGCAAAAAGGGCCGGCGCGACGAGTAGAAGAATTGCCTGCATAATATACAGACCGAGCGTCCAGTTGGGCTCTC
Organism: Fusarium sp. 190-020-2; assembly: GCA_014884825.1. Taxonomy (NCBI): domain Eukaryota; kingdom Fungi; phylum Ascomycota; class Sordariomycetes; order Hypocreales; family Nectriaceae; genus Fusarium; species Fusarium sp. 190-020-2. The sequence continues at coordinate 22,095 of JACTAS010000111.1, read as the reverse complement.
GTTACCAGACCTAGCTCGAGCTGCATATCCGATGCCTTCAACTACAAGAAGGCAATAGCCGTTAGTCAATGTAAGCCCGCTCCTAGAGGACACCAGCGTTGCCTACAGATGCCGCCAGCGGTTAGAGGGATCATGAACCAGCACCTTGCCCGGATCAGTTGCCAGAAGTGGAATAAAGTAGTACTCAGAAAGAGCATTGCGAAGATGACTCCACCAGCTACCATCGGATGGTAGTGGTAAAGTGAGAACTGTTCCTCTGCCTGAGCAGCTGGCACGCTTCGATGCAGAAGATACATCTTAAAATGCCAGAGGAATGATGGAGGAAAGGAAATAATAGCCGAAAGGGCGGCGGAAACACGATTGCATGTAAAGAGAGACTGGTATTACAAAGAGGTCAGGCTGGCGTCCTTAACTAGGGAATCGAGAAAGCAATATTAGACACAAAAGAGAAAAGCTGATAATGGTAAATCTCACTTAAAGGAAGATGGTGGCTGTTAAAACATGGCACAAAGGGAGGTCAATTTCGTCTCAACGATTACTAAATGGCGGGGCTGTGAGGTTGTGTCACTATTCCGTGTCTCAAATATGCCTTGTGGAAATGTGCAATGTGAATCAGCCTCGAGCTTTGCCTAATGTCCTCGTAAGAACTCGTTTACTCGTTTATAACCGTCGTTTAACTTCGCTCAGTTATGCCCCTCATTGGGCTCGGCAGCAGCCCCAGTATTTAGGGCCCGCTTTGCAAGATCACAACCGAGGTGAGAGAGATACGGCGTACATTCATGATAAACGCGTATAATTCAGCGTACCCATTTTTCTTGTCGCCTATACAACCCATCAAGGAGCATTTGCCTGGTTTGTAGTTTAGCAGGGGTGAGTGTACAAGTTTATAGAAAGGCATGCGTTGACTCAGGGGTGAAAGTGGAGTGCGTTTACGAATGATTTCCGAAACTGTTTCAGTCCCTGAGCCAGCATATACGAACATTCCGCACCACCGTATGCTCGCTCCGAGCCTTGGAAACCCTTCCCCCCCTGCCCCGGGATGTAGAGCTTTGGCACGATTGCTGCAATGATAAATCTGCTGGAGTCCAGCATTAAATAACACTTAATCACCTCAGCTGCTGGACTACATTAGCCAACCACCAAAAGCTCACCATATCTATACAGCCGTTAAGGTATGTTTATACAACGCTTGAAGATCCTGTTCGCTCACCCACTATCTAGCCTAGAATTACTATCACGCAGAGTAGCCGTGTGCAACTGAATGTGCTGGGCAGGGCGAAACTATCACCACGTCTAACTTGGTATCATCAAACCTGGCTTTATTCCTTACCCTTTCTGTCGAGATTTACAAATCTTTTGACGTCGCCTTTTACGTGCGGATATGACTGCGACATGACTGAGCCGTACACCCAGGGCAACCTCGTAATCGCTCAGGCAGACATACCAGGGTACATCCGAATCAAGCATCGCAACTCAAGAAACAGCCATTTCAAAACCCTTTTTCTCGCGCAGGAATTGATTGGCGGATCACAACCCGACCACAGCTTAGCTCGGTCAGCCACGCAGATCGCAATCGGGGGTAAGATCTTGAACGGTGGCCATGCCACGATATGGGCGGCTGATTTTAGCCCCAGCGGTCGCTACCTAGCAGTCGCTGGAAAGGACCCGTCCATCAAGGTCTTCAAGGTCATTTCCACGGAGGAAGAGCGTATGGCTGAGGAAGGGGACGAAAACCAGGCAGGCCCAGCAACAAAGAGGTTTTACGCACCTGTATTCCTGTCGACGCCAATCAGAGAGTACACAGGTCACACAGGAGAGGTGCTGTCCTTGAGTTGGAGCAAAAATGACTTCATACTCTCGTGTTCGACAGATAAGACAGTTCGTCTCTGGCACCCAAGTCAGCCGACCTGCCTGCGTGTCTTCCGGCATGCCAAGACTGTCACTTCCGTTGCCTTCCATCCAATCGATGATCGATTCTTCCTTTCAGGATCCTTCGACGCTATACTAAGGCTATGGAGTATTCCGACCACGTCAGTCGCTTATTCGTCTTCCATGACGGATGTCATCACCGCCGTGGCTTTCTCACCGGACGGTAAGGTCGCAATGGCGGGCAGCTTCCATGGCACGTGTATCTTTCTCGATACTGTCGGCTTGAAGGGAAATCATCGAACATGTACCTGGTCTCCACACGCCAAGGTTGAGATAGGCGTCAAGATCACAGGCATACAGACAGTGCTGAAACCTGGCAGCATCGATCCCAACCGCCGCGTAAAGGTGATGATCACGACAAATGATTCCCGAATACGCATTTATAATCTCACGGACCAGACTCTTACTGCCGAAATTGAGGGATTAATGAACCTATCAAGTCAAATACGCGCCCGTTTCAATGAGGATGGGACATATGTTGTTTGCGGCAGCGAAGAAGACAAGGTCCATATTTGGCACTTAGGGTTAGATGAGCCCAAATTGAAACATGAGCATCCTCACGAGAGTTTTCGTACACATTCTGAGGTAGTCACCAATGCCTTGATAGCTCCAGCGGCAAGCCGGGAGATTGTTAACGCCTCAAAGGACCCGATCTATGACCTTTGTAATCCGCCTGCTGTCGCGCTATGTGATTTGCAGGAGAACACAGCTGACGGAACAAGCACTTCGTGCTCGATTTTCGGGGAAACAGAGCTCACCATAGCGCAACTACAAAAATGCAGAGCATACACTGAGCGTAGCAGGCATCCTGGTGGTAATGTGATCGTTACGACAGACACTATGGGAAAGGTGAAGGTATTCCGGCAAGACTGTGCCTTTAGCGAGCGGTATTTCGTGCCAGGTAGTTACAAAATTTAATAATAAACTGCTAACGTGCATGATAAGCGAATGCTGCACTTAGTATATGCACCCCAAATAACTATTTTTGTATCAGCCTTCAAAGACTAAGCCTGAGCAGGATAATATCTAAAACTCTGCATACAGACCTAACAAGGCCTGGCTTTTAAAGAAAGAACATGTCCATATTCCACAGCTTTTGTGGGAAGTACAAACTTGAGAAATCCTAAAAAGATACAAAACGGCATATTTATTAAGGTTTCTAGCGCTAATGTTAAGTATGCTTGCTATCTAAGATTGTTTACTGTATATATTCGGTCTTAGCTAAGCTAGCTGTTTTATATTTGATTTCGATTTTTATAGAACTTTTATAAATTGCAATTTAAGGTGTAAGTATCATTGCGACACTCGCTTGTCTACGACATTCGATTATTATGCACGTTACTCTTGAGCAGTACAATCTTTCTAGCTATAAAGTTAAATTTATTTACGTGGATGATAATGTTACCACCTTCGCGGTTACGTTATGTGCACTCCACTATTTTTCACCAATCACAAAGACATCCAGTCACACAGCAGCAGGAACGATCTCCCAAGCACTTCGGTCCTCCTAGCCCTTCATCCAAGAGCGTGCGATACTACTTAATAGCGGACGCACCCTTGCCCCTGCCGTGTTGTTCATTGGCTGCCGTGACCCCAGTGTTGATGACCTCTACCGCGAAGAGTTTGACGAATGGGAAGCAGCCGGCGCAGTCACCATGTTCCGGGCGTACAGCGGAAACTCAGCTGCCTCTCTAGGATGCAAATATGAGCAGGACCGTATCTGGCGAGAAAGGAATCTTCTGGCCGAGTTATGGCAAAAGAATGCAAGAATCTTTGTCTGCGGCTCCAACGTTATGGCTGAAAGTGTCAAAGATGTCATATTCCGGGTTGTAATGGAACAAAGGAAGCAGCAAGGTGAGCTACTGAACGAAGAAGTGACGGCATGGTTTGAAAGCGTTTCGTAATGAGCGATATGCCATAGACGTTTTTGATTGAGTTTTTTATAAGGTCTCAGTGTTTAGCACCATATAAACTTCCTGGAATATCTACACAAATTTATATTTTAACGTATTGTTCTTTGAAATCTGCCCCAGGAGCCTCATCCTGACCACCGAAACACGGAGTAGTCTCAGTGCCAACACTCTCTCCTGCAACTGCCTCATGGGGTTCAGTTTCTCCCTGCCAGTAGCTAATCGTCTCTCACGAAGCCAAGACTCCATTTTCCCTCCCAGCTTCCTCTGTATATACAACGTAGGGGACCGCGACGCTAGGTGACACATCGCACGCAAATCCTACACACTCTATTCTTCTTCACTGAGAGAAGCCACGGATAAATTCGGCGTTGGAAAAGCTACTTTCAGACCGTAGTTAGCATTCTATCTGACTATGTATACCTACAGAAGCCCACGTCGTAGGTCACTTTTATCTGATTAAGTACTGCCTCACGCCTTATACAATTTCTTTGTGAGTATCCTGAGACGGGGTTGCCTGCTGCTATTTGATATTGGCATGGTTTATTGGTTGATTCAAGTCGCAAGATATGCGGGAAATGCGGTACGTATCAGCCCTCTTTATCATCCACCCTTGGTTTCGCAGTAAGCCAACCTTCGTAGTCACTGGGACTGTCGCTTTCTAACACTTCCATCCCAACTTGACTATTCTGGCTTATAAAGGAGGGACTGATAACATTGTCTATCGAAATCAATTTTAGACGACCTCTCCCCAGCCAAGCAAGAACTTTATGCTTATTATTTCCGATAAGATCAAAGCCTTCGGGGATCTAGCTGTTTTATTAGTATGTTATAATATAATTGCTTAAAAGGAATATACGAGCCTTTCCCCTTCCTTTCGGCTTCTAGCGAGCAAGTAATTTTTTATTTATAAACAAATCGTAAGTACCGTCAGGCCTCTTAAACATGCTAGACGAGAGGTTACTAGCCTATATAATTCCCACACAGCCATCTATTAAGCTACTATTCTCGTGGTGCACAGTAGCAGCGCCTGCAAGTCTCTTTTCTAACTATAATATGCCTAAATCAGAGGTCAAATCCCTCAGGAAGTTCTCGCGCATAAGAACGAATTCAGGCCAAAGCTTTCTCTCTCTAATAAACTCCTAAACTTCTTTAATAAGGCATATAATAAGTGAATTAACCGATAGGATATTAACTATTATTTCGAGTAACCCTTGTTTTCTAAAACTTTATATCTATATAACTAAAACTAGTTTGATATAGTCCTTGTATCTATGCTGTGGGAATATTGGTTTGGCGAAAAAATATGTGTCATTTTCTTGGTTCTATCTGTCAGCCGCTTAGATATGCTCGATCATAATAAGAAGCAGGTTAATCAAGACTGCTATCTGGCAAGGAGGAAAACTCTTTCCTGCAGGAAAATGGCACGTGGTTGGCACTCTATCAGGGTACAACGCGCATGTTTTTATACATGGGATAGACGGTCCTTTGCTGTAGCTGATGCCAGCTTTGTTCGGGGAAATTTGAGGACACCATAATTGTCCAAGCGGCCTACGTGTTGTGGTCAGAGCTGATGTTGAGGCTACTCTCTAGCATCCTTTTTTAGCGGTGTGCATTCTCGACATCGCGCAATTTCACAATGTGGGCTCACAGATTCTGTTATCTGTTAATCTCAGAGTACGACATTCAACAATTTGCTCCGACATCTGAATAGAAAAAAGGTCTACGACTTGACTTTATGAGGAATTTTATGAGGTATTGTTTGTTTGGAAAGAAAAATGAAAAGAAAAGGAAAAGGAATAGCAAAATGATAGACACCCTATTAGTTTTATTCATTTTTCAGCCCTACTTAACACCTCAGTTGGCATGACGGATCGTGAGTAATCCTAGAAAGGGGAGAAGCTTCGGCTTGGTAGTGTGCCCCAAGAGCTCCTAGGATCTTGATGGATCGTTTGCTCAATTCAGCCGTTACTTGTCCATCCCTGGACCATGAGACCCGGTCCCGCCTCGGGCGTCCGCGGGCGCTTGTTGTGGAGGTTTCCGCTCCTGGCAGGTAGCTTCATCGACTCCTTCAGCAAAAGACACTTGATGAAGACGCCCGCAAAATGGTGCCCGCGGGCCGCCACATGTGACCAACGCAGCCGATCAGTTCCACTACTTAAATATAGGTAGTAATACATTGAATGCATTGTAAAGGAACTCGGTGCGTAGTGCCTGGGCTTTTTCTTTATGGCGACGACAGCAAAGATCAATGAGGTCCACCTGCTTAGCCCGACAAATTACACACCGTAGCCTGTACAACTAAGGAAGACAAGAGCACAAAACGTGACTCCAGCTCTCATAAACGACACGTAACAATCGGGCGTTTGATGCAAAGCCAGGAATAAGGTCGTGGTAACCTTGCCACACATACAGATATGTAGATGTCATTACCTTCGGCCTAAAAGAATGGAACAGTTGCTTCAGGAAAACCATAAAGATCTTGGATTCTAGTAAATAGGGTATGGAAGATATCAGAGTGGCGCTCTCGGCAGTGCAGCAAACAGATTATAGGATGCTAGTGCAGTTGGCAATTAGTAAGGTGAGCACACGCTCGTATGTTACCAAGAATCTAAACAAAGACTCATTTAGCTCTCAGCCGGCTTGACTTCAAGTTGCAGCGAGTATCGATAGTCCTAGGATAACTAAAAGGGACATAGATGTGGTACTGTGCAAACAAGTATGAACTTGGAGCTGCCCCAGCCGAAAGGTGAAGCGTCCGCCCGAGTTCCGAGCAGATTTTGAGTTACATTAATCAGTTCATTTTAGAATCGGTCGTGGTCCTCGAACAGAAAAGAACGGAAGTCCGGCAACAACGAATACGACTAGCAAACAAGCCATAAAAATAAGTCTGGTTATGAGTGGCGGACGACAATGCGGCTCCTATCATGGGGGTAGTTCCGGCTCTAGGCATCAGGTGCCCGCGGGCACCGCGCTCTTCAGGCACTCCTTATGTCCGCATACCACAATCAGGACTAGGACTAGCAAACCGTGCGTCGCCCTGTGATGGCCGCCGCCCTTCGGAGTGATAACATGAGTCACGAGGTGCCTATTTCCGGTCGATTATTTCACATGCAGTGACAAGGTGTAAGTTCAAGTCTTCTGGTGTCATCTAAGAGGAAAACGAAACGCATGGCCATGCCATATGGTGGCTTCAAACGTACAGGTTTTCTGCAGCTATGTATTATATGCTAGCCCCGATGCAGCCGTCAGATTTGACAAGAACGTCTAGCAGCCCAACTGATGTATAATTCAAATTCTGTTTTTGTTCTCCTTAAGCTTCCATTGGAGTGCACTGCACAGTTCGTATAAAGTGGATAACACCGGGGTGACCACTCTTTGCCCCTGCTGCGCCTCTCGAACTATCTCTCCGAGGATATTCTCATGCTCAATAAAATTGCCCTAGAACACGAAGTGTTAGATCCCGTATAGTGCATTGGATAGGCAAACAATTTGACAAACCTTTTGCAAGTCGATTTGCATGCTGGGAGCAATGTTTTCATCAATCGGATTGCTCCGGATGGTGTCTTCCACGATGGTTGGTGGAAGCGAGTGCCCGGCTACCTGCGCCACTGCGAGGACTTCTTTCATGGCAGGAATCACAAGAGTATCCATGACTCTGCCCATCTTCTGTAGGTCGCCGGTGTTTAACCCTGTTAAAGCGCAGATTGGGTTGAAAGAAGCATTATAGACCAGCTTGCTCCAGCGATCAAAATCCACGTCTGGCTTATAGAGGCATGTGGTTTTTTCTCCTGCACTATAGATAGCCACAAACCGCTGGGCAGCAGCTTGTTGCTCCTCGTTGCTTAAGTGACCGTTTTCGAAAGCTCCGATATGTAAAAGATCCTTCTGTTTCTGCTCAATGACACCAGGTGCGATTTCGTGCGCATCAATTCGGCTGACGCCGGATATAATAATGTTAGTCGGAAACCGATTGAATAATGGCCTTTGAATATTTAAACCGTTTTGGATCAGGACAATAGCGGTGTGACCTGGCGAGACCGCGGGTGCAATGATATCACAGATTGTCGGGCTGACGTCGGGAATATTCTTTGTGCAGCACACAATGTAGTCAAATGGTCGGTTGATTGCACAGTCATGTACATCAGGGATGGCATTCAAGACTGTAGGTCACACTCTCCGACTTGGTTAATAATGCAGAAGACTCACGGAATGGGAAGTTAAACTGACTTTCAGTTGGCCGCCAGTTCTGAACATCGCCGTGCTCGCAAGATCTGACTGTAAATCCCTTACTGCGCACCACTTTGAAATTGGATCGTAGAACAGAGGATACTTCTGCCAGTCCTCCTCGCTCGAGATTAAGGGCAGCAATGGTACCAATCCCACCGCTGCCGACCAAGAGAACCCTTGACTTGGACGAAGTCATCATAAACGCTCGCTGCGTTTTGCTCTACTCGCAATCCGGTAGAATGATGGGAGAATGAATAGATTGTTGGTTATAGGCACGCTTGTGAATATACGTATCAGTACCAAGTCGGGCAGATCCTGCCACAACTCTGCCCTCTGCGTCTCTATATGGTCTCAAGATCCACTCGTCATGTCAGCTGGCTGTGCCGGTTCATTGAAAAGTAACGCCGGTCCAGGTGCCGGAATCGCTGCGCAATCGAAACATATTTCTAGAGCAGAATAAGACATCACCGCCCACGGCTATGGGGCAATTCCGGGCTCGACCCAATCTGGGCCGAATGGAATGGATCTTCCTCCCGCGCACCTCGCGCTGATCACTGGTGTCAGTCGGGTTTCCCAGCAAACTTACAGATTCTTTACCGGTTGTTGGTGGGGTGCAGCCCCACATAACCTATCCGGTAGCTCACCTGCGGTCATTAGCTTGTTCCGAAGGGCCTCGACTGCGCATCATTGTTCGTAGATCTTTCCTGAAAGGAGAGTAGCCACTTAGGAGAGCCGGCACCGGGTCGCTTCGAAGTTGTTTCGCTTGTGATCTCAATCCCAAGCATCATTCCTTGGATATCGTCTTATATGACCTGTCCTGAGACCCGAGCTTTACTGAGACAGTAGTTACAAACCACATACATTTTTATAACATATTTTCAGGGTCATTCATCATGGAAATCGGCATAATCGGGTCTGGAGTCATCGGACTCACGTCTGCTCTTGCCCTCGTTGATGCTGGTTACACTGTAACCATCGTTGCGCGAGACCTACCTGGAGATGATTCCTCACAGAAATGGGCAAGCCCTTGGTATGAATTGCTATGATCTCTATCTAGATTTTTTGAAGGCTGACAATCTCTCACGTGAAAGGGCTGGCGCTGGCATTCTTCCTTACCCGGATAGCAAAGGACATGATTTGCAGACCGAGGCATTCAAATTTTATTGGGCGCTGGCTCACCGTGACCCAACCAGTGGAGTACAGGTGCGTCACCACATAACAATCTTCTAGCCTCATTAGCGGTAGTAGTCATTACTAAATCCCCTTGAATAGGTAGTAGATGTCACCGAGTACTACGATAATCGAGAGGATGATTCTACCATCTGGTATAAGCGCATGGTCCCCAAATATCGCCGTCTGCCGTCAGAGAATCTTCCAGCAAATGCCAAGATCGGATTCAAATATCAATCGATGACGGTTAATCCGGCAGTATTCTTACCATAGATCAAGGAGATCCTCGATAAGAACGGAGTTCGTTTTATTCGTGCCGAAGTCAAGTCCTTAGATGAGGCTCGGTCAATCCTACAGACCAAGGTCGTCATTAATGCATCTGGGCTAGGAGCCTTTGACCTTGCTGATGACGGCAAAGTAATTGCCGTTCGTGGCCAGACGATGCTTATCAAGAGTGATTCTTACGAAATGGTGATGTTCCAGGGCTCTCACTACACTTACCAGATCCCCCGCATGTATAGCGGAGGTGTTATCATCGGTGGAGTCAGCCAGCCCGGAAATCTAGACCAGAAAGTGGATCCAGAATTACGGCCAGATATCTCACGACGAATGAACCTTATCTCGGATAACCGATTCCAGTCTGTGGATCTGGATAAGCATGTCCTAAAAGATTTGGTTGGTTTTCGGCCTAATAGACAAGGAGGATATCGATTGGAGCGGGAAGTGGATGTGATTCATGCCTATGGCTTTAACACTCTTGGATACACTTATAGCTATGGCGCGGCTCTGAAAGTCCGAGACCTAGTCAAGTCTGTTGTGGATGAGAAGAAGGCATTGCGAAGCAATCTATAAAACGTATAATTTCCTCTTGTATATCGACTTAGCTAGGCGTGATCGAATGCCGATATATCCATCAACTTTAGAAAGGCCATTCTGTGCAGAAGCCAACGAGACTGATTATATCATGCAAGTTTTCGCTAGTCGAAAGCCTACAAATGAAGCAGCTAATAGCATTCTTACGTTTATCGGCATGGAGCAAAATCATGCAGTGAGTGGGCAGTAAGCTGGATATTACACATCTATATTCATTAAGCATTGAAGTCACAAATATCATAGTTTCTACAAAAGGTATTGTACGAAGCAACCATAAAAGCTATTGCGCTACCCAGGAGGTGTTATTGTATTTTAAGAATAAACAGTGTGGATTTATTAAAATCCCCCAACCCTCAACATTTCCTCAAAGTCGAGAGCCATGAGTATTTACCAAAGCGACGCACTCTATTTCCACTTCCAGGTTTTTGGGCAATGTCTTAACGGCTACACAGCTTCTGGCCGGCTTATGGGTGAAGTAAGTCTCGTAAACTGAGTTGAACTCGGCAAAATTCTTCATGTCATCCAAGAAGACTGTGACCTTAGCCACACGACTAATGTCACTCCCTGCTGCCGATAAGACTGCCTGGACACTCTTGCAGCATGCATGAGTCTTATCCGCAATACTGCCTTGGAGCGGTGCACCGTTAGAATCAATTGGGATCTGGCCTGAAAGGAATACATAGGCTCCAGCGACCACAGCTTGTGACTTTAAAAATGAGTTAGTAGGGCGATCTTGTCGAAAGTCGACTAGAAATACATACATAAGGCCCAATTGCTGTCGCAAGAGGTTAGTTTGTTGAAGTCTTCGTCGTATTCATTGAATTACTCACCTGGACATCCTTTAGATGTTGAAACAGTAGTAAGTTCTGAAGACATGTTGCTCAAATTCCTCTATAAATCTTTTTGGTTTTAGTTTTGGTTTTTGATTTTAATAAGGTTCCTTTGCGGCACTCTGATTTTTGAATAAGAATGATTACAGGTTCAGTGTGATGCGGTTTTATATTCGTGAAACTCTGAGTCGAAGGCTAGAGGGCACTCGTGGTTGCCCAGGCTCGGCCCGGGCAATATGCCGTAATCTCGTACACATACTCACGAACCGGCTTGTTCTCCGGTGCCGTCCTAAGGAACAGTCAACGAAATCTCATAGCGACATGCTGTTGGGCGATTAGAGTTCACACCGGTACATTTCAGGTGTACCGGCAAACATGCCGGTTCTGGGTCATGGCTCGATTCTGGCGGGATACATGGCTAAGTGTTTTGGAATGACCCGCCCAACGCCTGGGGACCAACCGCTCCCCAGTATTAGACTTCGCATTTTTCTCACCAGAGCGATAATCTTCAGATCAATTATGACCTTCCAATCTAGAGTTGCAAACTGCCGATCGCGAGTACAACGTATCATATGCATAGCTGTTCCTGGCGTGAATTTTCGCTGGGCAACTCCGTCCTCTAGTTTGAAGGATTATGCTGAAAGCGGCACCGGCCTCTCACGAATACAATTTTGGAACATTTGAACCGACTTGGATTTATGGTTTGGCCACAGCGGTCTAAGAACAACAGCAGCCTACCTGCGTAGAAGTGATGGATGAATTGGACCTGGGATACAGCAAAGCTAATCTTAAGATTATGTAGCGGTCGAGCAGGTTCTGCTTATGTCCAAATGCGCGTCAGGCAGTATCGTTAAGAGCCGGGTTACCAGGATATAGTAGTAAACATAGCAGTCATAGTATCTTGGCTGGAAATTTTGCACTTTAACGCATGCAGTTCCTAAAGGCTTTTGGCATCTCCACATATCTCTAACCTTACGTTCCCACAGAGTGGAGGGTGAAAGGTAGTTACAGGTGTGTAGTAAGATTCGCGCTCAAAAGCTATCTAGAGAGTAGTTTTCAATATTCTCAATACCTGATAGCACACATATCAACCTTGGCAATTCGAGTAGCTAATACAACATCTCCGGTAAGCTGCTAACTACAGCAGCTAGACTCTCAGCGCGACTTGGACACCTTCACATACTTCATACCACCACTGTACCTGTAATGTTGGAATGGTTGTCTCCCCAGCCCTCTTTATATTTCGAGAACTAACGAATTCCCCAGAATATATCACTTCAGCCGTTCATTTGTGTATGTTCTATGTATCTTTAATATACAGTCAGCCAGTATTATTGTCAGCTGCCTTTGGCCATAAGAACGCCGCCCGATGCCTTGTATCTATTCCTGAATAAGTGCCAGGCCACGGAAAATATGCGTCGACCTATGCTCTACCATACCAACGCCTATTTGAGCAAGGTTGTAATAAGTAAAGAGTGAACTCATCTACTTAGAACGCCCTTGGTCATGAAGTGACTCTAGCCGCGTCAAATCGCAAGGTTCTATTCAAGACCCAACCTTTTGAGATGGATTGGAAAGGTCGGTTTTCAGTTGATCTCTCTATCTCTTCCAGCGTGTATCCCCTCGTTTCGCGCATGAATACACAAATGACGAGGGTGCAGCTGAGTGAAGTGGCTGCGAAGAGGAAGTATGCCCCAAAGGATGATTTTGAGAGCAATACGGGGGTAATTAAAGCGACTGCGTAGTTTGCAAGCTTTCGGTAGCAACGTTAGTATTGAGTTACCATTGGAGAGCTATGACTTACCCAGTTGGCACTCTGAGCAAGACTTGAAGCGCTATGCCGTGTTTTGTTAGGGAGACTTTCGACCAGGAAGGTTCGAAAGCTGAGAGCCCAGGTCCCGTTAAATGTTATAGCAAAAAGGTAGATAGACACAATGACTATCCATTTGCCAGCACCCCCGTTGGAATTCACTTGTCTCGCTGCGTAGAGAGCGCCCATAAGAACCATCGAAGACGTGATTGTCACACCGCCAACAAGGCTAGACGTACGTCGTCCCCAACGATCTGCAAGCAGCGTGGCCGGGATGGTAACCGCTAGAATTGCAAGCGCGGAAACTCCAGAAGCAAGAAACGATGCTTGCTGACTGTCTAAACCAGCTTGCCTAAACATAAGGGAAGCGTAGTATAGAACACCGTCGATACCGCTAAATTGCTGCATGGCCATAAGAAAGCAGCCTAATGCAGTTTTCCTCCAATATGGCGGAGAAACCTTTTCACAAAAGCCTGCAACCATTTGAACTAAGTTCTGCCGGATAGAGCCAGGTATCGCTAACCTTTCTCCTGTAAGATTCGGCTGGCTAAGTATCTCCTCTTGCTCACCTAGGCTAAATTCTAGTTTTGAGAGAATAGCAGCGGCCTCATCCTTTCTTTCGTGCTTGACAAGCCACCGTGGAGATGGAGGAATAAGCCAATAAGTCGTGGAGAGCAGGAATCCCAGCATGGATGCGACAGCCAGGGGACTACTAGTATCCAAGCTGGAGGTTCGTTACTTCTTTGAAACTGAGGCATGACATCAATATGGAGAACTTACCCGAAGAGTATCGCGACGCACGAAGCGGCAAAACTAACCCGGATCCGGGGAGGAATTTTAACGAAGATCATGGCTGGATGGTTGTCTACATCGACAGAGGCGGTACCAAGAAGCGGCCGGACGAAACTGGTGAGGAATTCCGGGAATTTCAACAAATGGTGAAGGATATGGTTGAATTATTCGGTTATATTTCTTTCAAACCCCTGCAGCTCTCCGCACAACTGCAAGTCTAGAATCTAGACCGTTCTAGAAGTGGAGGCTCACTCTACTTAGCATGTGATACTGTACACTTCTAACGGTCATTTTGTTCGTCTGTTTCAGTCTATGGAGTGTTCCCCTCGGCTAGATTTACCGTACCGGAACCTCCCAAAACAAATCTCCACTGGATACTGTCTTGAGCTCACGCATTAGGAATTAAGAGCACTTCGGCTCGATTTCCATCTTTGGCTGGATCCTAATCTCAATCGGTAAGGGAACAACCGAAGTGGGTCGTGCCTGCCGGCTCCGGGCCGACATTGTTGGATATGACGTATATTTGTCAGACATTACGTGTATGCAGTTCATTGATGCAGATTCGTCTCTTCATCTTCTGTTGTTTCAAAAATCTGCTCCTTGAACGTTCTACCATTTCGGTGCGTTATCTTAACGTATCCCTGCTTGCACGTGACATTCCAGCACCGGTTCAACAGTATTCGGTCCATTGATCGAAACCCGTGTATTCACATTGTGTGTTGTTTTTTTACTCTCATAGCACGTATTCTCAAGGGCTCTTGTTGAAGAGTAGGATGACCGCATAAGGTATCATGTGACCTCTCGGTCAGCAGTCGGCGACCCCAGACTCATTTAGGAAAGCATAATAGGCAGACCCCTCTCCGAGGAAGGCGGGGGACACAGTTCCACAATGCACATACAATTAAGGACATCAAGGCACACGCGATTCGTTCAACAGTATCCGTGTAACGGTCGCACCTAACCACTACGCCACAGCGCAAAAGATTGGGCTATAATCGCTATTTTAGCAATTACAGTGGTGCTTACAGCTGCTTATAGGAGCTTACGGTGAACCAAGCCGTAATAATCCGCGAGGTATTGCTAGAGCGGCCGCGACGTAATTTGTCTCAAGTTGTTAGGCGGGCGGATGCTTAGATGTAACTAATACGAAATGGCGTTTATCACTCACTCAAAATAGGCCCGATAAGTCGACGTCGCTTTACGCACAACGATACGTCTTCGCAACATGGCCACGGGTCTGACATGACTACGGAAGTGGAAAAAAAGTAAAAATTGTTAATATTTTCTAGAAGCGCCGGAGTGAGTCACTGAATATGCACAGCCTGAAAATGAAGATTGATTTCGTTCTGTCTATATGAACACCATGGGGTAAGCTGATTCGCTCCTCGGAGAAGGAAACAAGTCTCATCTTCATGATGAAGTTATCACTCATGATGATGATTTTTAGGGCGGGTTTCCAAATTTTCCTGAACCGCCCCCTTCCATTTCCACGACCTGGGTCCCGGAGACTTTTGGCGACTCTCGCTTTTACCCTCGCCTGAAGGCTGGTTAAGGCCGTACATAGAACATATGGCAGGAGCAGCTTAAATCACGAACTCGACTCCATGCAACGCACTGGATGCAGTTGCGAAATTCGCTCGCAAAGGTGTTATGCTACTGTTGATTAGCATGAAACACTGGAAAGCGAAGATATGTCACTAAACTTACCTCACATACCCTGACTCGAGCGCACTCACGTCCTGCCCTCCATGCTTCCCTCGTGTGCCCTCATCGAGGCGATCAAGGTTCGGAGCCCACTGGGAATGACGAGAGCCTGCAGATCCTTCAACTTCTGTGAACGCACTCTCGGTTCCCCAGAAGTTGTGGGAAATGCCGGTCCAGATGATCTTACGCTGCGACACATCCTCGACAACAGGCATATTGACACTGTAAAAAAGGGCACTGTCATCTTCCGGCCACTGTTTCAACAAAGCCTCAACGATCAGAATTCCATGTTGAACAGTCGCTGTGACTGCACTGGAATTTCTTGACCCAGGCTGATCAAAACTCAAGGTGACAGCGCGCTTGCGGCAAGGGTGGCCACGAGTGCGGCTCCTATTGTTCCTGAGGAAAGGGCAAAGAGCGCTGAAGCGTTTTGACCAAAGTTCGGGTCACTGATAATCAGATCAACCGGTCCGCGGTCGAGGAAATAATGATACAATCCGATTTGCACACAAGCAGCAGGCGTGCCGCTGACAAGTACCCACTCATCCTGCCCTGCGTTAACAAATAATGTGCAGTAGGTTATCTCGTTGATCAAGCGTGATTTCCCAACCCAAGACCGCTGGTGCTTGGGTAGAACTACCGAAACAATGTGACCCGCAGCTTGAAGTTCGGAAATGAGGTGCTGAACGTAAGGAGATCTGGACGACGGAGGGGCATCGTCGTTGACAACAAGGATATGCATTGGAGTCGAGGACAAACTTCATCCAAGTTTTTCTAGCCGTACTTTGCGCTGCACTAAATAAAGAGATACTATAGGGCAGGAACAGTAAAGCTTTGTATCTGAGAACTTGGTTGCTTCGATCTCGGCCAAATAGCCATTGTGGGACATCGCCTTGACAACTATAATTTGTTGAGTCTGCTAGTATGCGTGACCGGGCCCACAATCAGGCCAACGTGGTGGTGCTAAGTGCTGGGTAGGCTCGGAATTCTTCCGACCGGACCTGAGGCTGCTGAACATGTGGAGACTGGTAGACTCGAAAGAGTAGCGGTGACGGTCGCTGTATTCATTTGGCTCTAGCGACGATAACGAAAGACTGCGAACAAAGCAGTCTTCCGTATCTCATTGGTGTGCGTAAGACTCATAAATACCTGTCATAGGAATTATCACCCAATAAGGGCTATGCGATCACCGAGTATTTTCGTCAACATGGGAATCATCCTCTTGTTGATGTCGCCAGCTTGGGGATCCTCGTGGGAATAGGGGAAGAGGCTTTGGGGCAGGGCGTGAAGAAGACTCCCGCAATTGTTGGCGGGACCCAAAGGGAGGAAAATTGAGGAATAATTTCAATATCGCGGTCAAGATCAATCCACCTGACTCGATCAACGTCTCGACATAGGCCTTACCAACCGCGTGTCTTACGCAGTATTTGCACTAGAAAAGTGTTTGAACAACCCGAAGCGTGCAAGAGTTCCCTACGGCAGCCTGCCATTTTCGGGATCAGGAGGCAATGCGAACGAATTGTGTGCGACTGATACTGGCAGCATCTTTGGACGGGATAAGAGGAGCGATCTTACATCATTAATGCTCGTATCTACAGAGGTGACATGGGACGAAAAGAGAGAGAAAAGGAACTCTAAGGGGTCTTTACCGTGTCATGACCGAAAATAGTGGTTGTTATACCGGAGAGCTTAGCGTCATCAAATCATCAAAGAACATCACGCCTTTTTACAGCGCTCTATCTTCGAGTCATGCTTCTCGCACTTTTCCCATAGTCGAATATTCTACCCTACCTGCTCCCAGTCATCGTAATCGAACCCGCAGCATCCCGGACGAGGTGCCCTATTCTAGGAGGAGCGCTTTAATTCTACACGCAGTAGCAACGCCAAGGTTGTCATGGATATCGGTGGGTATTTACTATTATTGTCTAATATACTGTAGTAGTGAAATACCGGCCAGCTATGTATAGAGGCTGAATAGCCCTCATCTTAACAGTCTCGCAAGAGGTTCCGTGAGCGATTGATATATCGTCAATGACGTGAAACCGCAGCTCCCCTCGCACTCCAGAAGACTTATGGACTAAGCCAAACAAGATGACTCTGTGTGAAGGCCCTGTCGGAAATATATTTCAGGAAGGGATGAATCAGCTGTATCATACGTGCCATGCGTTGGTCCATCGGTATGTTCGAGCAAATGATAGTACTAAACCAAAGCTTATGGCTGAATGACACAAAAGCTCCTACAGCGCCGTCGCTATCTTTGGGAAAAGGGCGCTGACAGGTTGAAATGAGGGCAAAGAATTTAGAACAATTATTGTAAGCTAGCAATACATAAAACGTTAACCGCTTCCGGAGTAAGGAGACGATTCTGGACCTTGAGCCTTCCGGGCCATCCCTACTCGTGTTCTGTTTCACATTGCACCTTTTACCCCCCTGTGATCACTTATGAGCTCTATAAAAATTCCCATAGAGAATCAGGGATTACGGGTGCCAATTTTCTCATAATCACTTATGCTTTCATCTTCGTTTATACTAGAAAAGAGTGATCCAAGGAACGACACCCGACCGACCACAGCCGCCAGCAACCAACCCCGACCTCCCTCAATATCCGGGCCGTCCCAGTACACAGGAGTAGAAAATGAATAACTAAATGAATGAAAGAAAGAATAAGAATAAAACATAGCAGCAGATCTCAAGTTATATATAGAGAAGAAGGTACAAGTGAGAAACACTTTACTCAGCAGATCCAGAGCCACACCTTCTCGAGGAAATTCCTGGGCACAGGCGGTACATCATTCGCGGTAATTTCTTCCACCTCCTCCAATTCTCCAAAGACGTCCAAATCGGAAGCAGGTCGAATCCAGGCCCCTTTGCCGTAAAAGAGTTTGTGGCCTAAGTAAATAGCGAGAAACAACGGAAACGAAATATACGAGGTAATGAAAGTAGCCACCTTGAAGTTTCCTGGGAAGAAGACCGCGAATCCATTCGTTAGACATACCAAACTCATTCCTACAATGGAGAAGTATGTCAAGTATGGCTGAAGGACGGCTTTGTATGGAAGTTTATCTTTGATACCGTTGCGGAAAATCGCCTTTCGAAAGCGCTGTGGGTATACTATTAGTCTTTGTTATTTCTGTAGGTGAGGATATTTCTTACTAGATAGGTGAAGAGAACGATGTTCCAGTTTATCAACCCACTGACAGTGATGACAGTAGTCAGCCAATTAAAAACATCTGCACCACGAGTAGAAACGTTGAGATAGGCCAGCAGTCCTAGACTGAATGTTGCCAGGACGGCTGCATATGGGACGCCATATCTGTTACAGCATTTGAAAACAGACGGTGCATCGCCCTTGCATGCCATCCCATAAAGCATACGCGAACCAGCATAGAGCATCGAGTTCCCGGAAGACCAAGCCGACGTCAGGATGACTGCGTTGAGGATGTGGTTGAGAACAGGAATAGAGGCGTTCTGGATGCCAATAACGAAGGGGCTGGCTGATGCATTTGACGACCCCAGAAGCCGTGGGTCATTCCAAGGGACAACGACGCCAATCACTAAGGCTCCCAGGACATAGAAGGTCACGAGTCGATAGATGTAACGGCTCGTTGCTTTGGGGATGTTTCGGCGCGGAGCCTGGCATTCGCCGGCAGTGGTAGTGATAAGCTCCGGCGACAAGATGTACGAGAACCCGGCCTTGATCATGGCATTCCAGAAAGCGAGGAATTTTCCAGTATTACCAGGCACTAGGTACTCGCGGAATGCACCTGGATCCTTCCAGTATTTGAAACCCAATCGATTGTGATTAGGCCCTCCTCCGAAGAAGAGTATAACACCAAGAAAGATTAAGCCAATAATGGCGATGATCTTGATGGACGCAAACCAGAACTCAGACTCTCCAAACAAGGCGACGGCGATTATGTTAAGTAGCAGGATGACTATTGCAACACTATGATTATGTATTGCCACGTGATGGACTAGGACATAACTTACCCACGAGAATGATGGTGATCCATACAGCAGACGAGACTGCCGTTGTCCAATATTCCATAATGACGGCAGCGGCGGTCGCCTCGGCACCAGGAATAAGTGCGTATGCGAACCTGACAAAAGTGCATGTTAGGATCACAAGGCCCTCCCCGGCAAGTCAACTTGGTCAATTCTCACCAGTAGTTCCAACCTCGTTTGTAGTTAGTCGAAGTTCCAGAGGAGTAAACTGTCTACTGCGTACCTGTAGCGAAAGCCAAACTTGTGTCGACGAATCGGTTGACGAGATAGGGGACGGTCAAGGCTTTGATGGGCATGTAGGATGTCATCTCGCCAAGGGCAAGCATGACTCCCCAAACCAAGATAGACATAATGATGTATGACATAAGAAGAGGCGCTTTATACAGTCAGAACGCGAAGTGCTTGTACGGGTATCGTGAATATTCAAGCCGTACCTGGGCCGCTCTGTGCGAGTGTTGCACCAGAACCAACAAAGAGACCTGTCCCAATAGTCCCGCCTATTGGTCATTTGTCAGCTATCACCCCCTCCTTTGGCCGCTGTTAACATACCTAATGCAATCAGCTGGATATGGCGACTCTTTAGGCCACGATGGGTTGAGCCATTGGGGTCGTCGAGGATACCTTGGCGGTTGGAATCGACGGCTTCGAGGGCAGGGGTCCATTGGGCCTCTGCCTTCGTGATCTTGGGCTCTTGCACCTGTTGCATCGGATAGTCGTGGAAAGACGGACGAAAATGCTCCGTTGGTTAGGAGGTGGCTTAGTAAGGGGTGTTGGGCTGCTCTTAGAAGGAAGTAGTATGAGCGATGAAAGGCAAGCCGTGAGGCGGTAAGTTTCCAACAGCGAGGAAGACCATCAAAATATAAGTCCGAGAGATTGACCATCAGAAACGAGTTGCCAGAACCTTGGACTCTACAAGATGACCATTCATGTTCAAACATTACCCACACGTTTTGCGGGGAAGTGGGGTACCCCAGATAAAGCCTTCTTGGCCTTCCACATATCACTTTGTCCATAGTCTGGGGAGACCGGGGAGTGGTGCGTTGAGGCGACTTGATGAACCGGATCACTGGCACGGGAAACAACCGGGGTGTCGGAAACATGGAGCCACTACACCGAAGCAGCTTGTCGTTGCGATGTAACTAGGCTATTCTCATGGCGGGTACTTTGGAGGCGGTGGTGACGGGCTCTGGCCTTGATCAATCGTATAGGGCGTTCGTGACGGAATCATGCCATTGGGTAGGTTATGAGCCATGGGTTGCCAAGTTTAACAAGTTCATCCTGCAAGTGGGGAGAGTCGTTTGTGGATACTGTGGAGTGTCATGTAGATATAAAGTATTTACTAGGATACGGGTTTGTGGTTGTCAATTTGGAATGATGACTTTCCTTGTGTTTCGTCCTTCTATGTGGAAGTGGGAAATGAAGGCTCACTACTTAGGTGAGGGACATAACCATGGCTTCATTAAAAACAAAAGAGGTTCCAATTCTGATTCCAAAATGTCTCTCTTGAGCAATGTTTCTGAGGTTAAGTAAGGTATGGAGCAGACTGCTACAGCATCAGAGATACTAGTACGGCCTGGTTATGGACCATCCATGGCGAGCCACAGTGCGCCAGGCTTTAATTCAACCAGATGAGTGTCATGCTGAATTTCGACATTTTTAGGCCAAGCTCTTGTTGCTATAGCATTTGGAACCGCTATGTTGGCACAGCGCCAGGCCGATATGCTTGCCCCAGTTAATCAATCAGTGGTGTTAAAGCCCCTCGGATTCCGCGGAACAATAAATCTGTCACTTAACACGTAGTCCGGCATGAAGCCCCGCACACACCGGCACAAAACATTAGATCCGGGCCGAAGACTGTCACCGGTGGATCCGAGCGGCCAGAGCATGGCTGGCCAACGTCCCCATTTTTGTGCCGGCGATACGCAAACCCACCAAATGTTAGGTAACCGGCACAACGACTTGTGGATGCGACGTCGATTCAGTTCAAGCCCGCCTTAAAATGTGCCCCATAAATTTCGGCCAACCAAGATCAAGGTCTTCTCTAAGCAGTGCTAACACTAGAGAGTCAATTCTATCATACACGTTGCTAAAACTGACTTCTTTCTAGTCTTTTAGGTCCCATCTTAATTAACCCTTGATAAAAAAGAGTACTATCCAAGAAGGATTTAGAGGGGCAGGAATCATTCATCCGGACCTCGAAGCTGTGCTGTCAGAGCTTAATGCATCGTTACGGACTCCAACACCGCTTCCAGAGGAGGCAAGCCTCCCTGATCCTTGAGTTTCAAAGAACCCCAAGACCATCCTTCGAGCATCTTTTGATCAACGGTTCTTATGTTCATAGGCCTATGAACAGTTTGTATGTACATGTACGCCCATCTTTGATACTGTACGAGATACCTGTCATGCAAGCTCATCCGTGATATCTCGGCGGACATTAATTTCCATACCAACCGTTCAGCCCAACGGGCGGCCACCAAAAGGCAAGGATACATCTATGTTTTGTTCATGAGGGTGGCATTGATGCTTGCATTCCTACAAATCGAAAGTGTTACATGGTTCAAGAAATGAACTCTCCTCTGCAGTGAGGGAGCCGGTTATAAGTCTTGTAGTGAAACTTTTCTCAAAAAGCAACTAAGACCTGAGAAACCCTATGACAAGACCAATTCCTTCTTCGACAAGTATAGTTAAAACCGCATGTCAACCCGATCCCTGGCCATGATTTGGGTATATTTCCATCTTCCACACGCCATTATCAAACATACATCATAACCTATACGTCAACCCCCGTCATAACCATCTTGGTAACGGTAAACTCATCAATGCCATACTTGCTGCCCTCTCT